>KI628560.1:131064-148285 GCA_000503235.1 Sclerotinia borealis F-4128
AACAAGTTTTTGGAAAAGGGTTGAGGGGAGGAGAGAGGGGGGTGTGCTTTGGGAAGAAGGGGTCAAAATTGCGGAGTTGGACGAGGGGTTGAGGAATAAAAAGGCTCCGCAGGGAAAGGGGGGGCGTGGTGGTGGTGGTCGTGGGAGAGGAGGGAGAGGGAGAGGAGGGAGAGGGAGAGGAAAGGATGGGAGGGGTGGGAAAGGTCGAGAGAGAGGAGGTGGGACTGCAGGTGGAAGTTCTGATACTACTGCAGAAGAAGCTAAACCTGTGGAGGAGACATAGAGAAACCAAATTCTATAACAAATATCAACGTATTCAAATCCAATATTTAGTATTCAAGCTAACAACACATGTTCATGGACTGCAACGTAATAGTCAATCGAAAGCTATCGTAAAGAAAACGTGAGATGAGATGGTATAGAAATAGAAATACACAAAGAAGATCCAAGCAAATGTGATAGATAACATAACAAGCAGTCTTTATTTCGAAATAGATTTCTTCTGTACATTAGCACAATGCTATAATGCTATATACTTAATACAATCATTCTTTATACCTTCTCCGAGTAGAACAATAGCTTCATATCATCTATATCAACCCCCCTCCCATCTCCTTCTTCCCTCTCTTCTCCCTACTTCCTAACCCCCCTTATAGTCTCCATTCTATATAATAGTCCACAATCATCCTCAATCCAACACCAACACCAACACCACCTCATCCCATTAACAACCCCCCCCAAAAAAGAAATGTGCAACCACATAACCGTACAATACGCGTGCACGCACCGCTCACACACCTTCCTCCAAAAGACCTGTTGGGCCGTCAAAGCTTCTCTTCCCTGTCTTGGATCTACGACCAAGATGGAGATGATTCGCGAGTGGTGTGCTGGGTGTAAGGTTATGGCTGAGCTTGCTGCTGAGAGGGTTAGGGTGAAGTGTGGGTAGATGGTTGAGGAGGTGACGAAGGGTAAGTAAGTAAGAAAGGGAGAGTGGAGGAAGATGATAGATTCGTCGGATAGGTAGGTAGGTAAATAGGTAAGTGTATTATGTAGAGTAATATGTTCTTTTGTACCTGGTATAGGACGGTAAGTTAATAATAATATAATAACTTTTTTTTGGATTCGTATAGTTTTTCTTGGATTTGTCTTTTGTGTGTGAAAACGTTGTATACTTTGATATGAAGTGATGTGATATATATACCTAAAATTTTTGCTCCTCTGTCATCTAAATTTCAACCTCCCCTCATGTTCCTGCCAAAAGTTCCTACACAACCTATGCCCCCAATGCTCGATCCACCACTCCCCAAAACTATCCTCAACCTTTACATCTATCTTTGTAACCCTCTCTTCTCTCTTCAATCCACAAATCACACACGCTTTCGGTGCTGGTAATCCCCCTTCTTGATTCTTCACATGCATAGTATCCCCTATTTCTGGGATCGTCAAATGTTTGGATACATCTTTAAGACTTGTATTTGCTACAGCTACAGCTGAGCGAAGTCGACCTAATTGTTCTTTCCACACACGGATCGTTTCGGTAGCCTCGCGTTCTTCACGAGCAATTTCGGCTTTATCGACACCGGTTAGTTTCATGCCACCTTTGCCGCCAGCAGGGCCAATACTCATACCCTGTGAGAGATGAGTATCGCGCTTCCAACGGAGTTTGCGGCCCGCAATGATGTGTGCTGCTACGGTGGCAATGAGTAGGTAGGCCCGGAGAAAGTTAATGGTGGTGGGGTCTGACATGATGCGATTTTTGAGGGAGAAGGGTTGGTTTGCTACGGCTTTGAAGAGGGAGGATTGAGGGAGGTCGAAGAGTTGGGGAAAGAGGGCCAAGAGGATGGAAGGAGGTGGGACATTGGTCGGAGGTGGGAGTTTTGATTCTGCCAGAGTGGGTTCGGCGACATTATCAACAGCATCCCAGGCCCAAGCATTCGCTGCTATTCCGGAAATAGGTTTGGTGTTATCTATTGCGGGAGATTCGGCTGGAAGATCAGAGAAGTCGCCCCAATCATCGTCTATGTCCTCGACAATAGCAAGTGCAGCAGGCGAATCAACGTATGGTGCTGCTTGGGAAGGTTTCTCGTCATAGGATGGCCAAGCTGTCAAAGGAGAAGCAGATTTAGGTTTATCTTCAATTTTAGTTTTGATGACTTGCTGGGTAGCAAGACCCACCTTTGGAAATGGATTTCTTTGCTGAAATGATGGTGATTTGGGTGCTTGTGGGTATGGCAATGGAGTACCAAGGTTTGGTGACGTCGGCGTGAGGTTGGAACGCTTCTTAGATGGTGGCGTGTTAATATCCATTGAACCAAAAAAATCGTCGAGGGGATGTGAGGCAGGTGGGGGTTGAGATACAGAAGGAGTAACAACACTCTCAAAATCCCCGAATTCATCATCTTCATCCGCTTCCTGGTCCGCATCGAATAGAATTTCTCCGCCCGAAGAACCTCTAGATGGTGGTAGCGCTGGTCGAGGATTTGAATAACTCATATGATTCTTCGACGTAGTCGGAGGTTCTATCGTATCATGAACGTTATTGTTGAAAAGTTCAACGGTTGACCTGCGCATAATTCCAGGATTTGGCTGAGCAGTATCATTTTTGAATTGGTTCCCTCCCTGGTAATTCGGTTTTGCTGCATTGGTGGTTGGCCTAGGGGGTGTAGCTGTTATGCCAAAAGAGCCCCATAAATCTTCTTGCGGAGTTTCACCTTGTGCTGGAGTCAATGGACTCGTGAAGCTATTCATACCGCCCCAAATGTCATCATTTTGCTTCGTAATTTGCGCTGGTGGCTGTTTTGCCTGTGCCTGACCGGACTGGCTACTAGAGTTCGTGCCATCAAAAAAGGAGAAGCTCTTGCTAGCTTGCGGTTGAGCATCTTGAGGTGATTTATAGAATGTATCGAACTCGGCGAGAAGATCGGAAGACATGGCTGTTGAAGGGGGTGGTTTTCGGGTAAATTTTGAGTTGCTATCGCTTCATCGACTTCGTGAGTATCAGTGCTCCCAAAGATTTGGTTTGTTTATCTGCCCAGGAGAATATTTCAGAGCTCAATAGATAATAAGACGAGGTAAAATCGATACTGAGATTCTGATGGGGAATTGGGTCTAGAACAAGAGAACGGGTCTCTTATATCTCTTTATCCACAAACTCCGCTTGCATGAAATGACAGACTTACTTATTTATAGGCATTTTTTATGTGAGCTTCATTTTAAGTAAATGTATACTTTGTCTAAAGAGAATGGATGTGAATTGCAAAGAGCAACAGTTGGAGTACCAAAAAAATCATTGAGATGAAGTTGATTGGGTCAGTATTTCATTTCACGCCGTTGTAATCTCACAAGGCTGAAGAAATTTGATAGAATTTGATTGGCTCACATTGATTAAAATCGACGCTAGATATAAAATCACCCCTCCCCCCACTATCTATCCATTGACTCGGATAGAAAAGGATCGAAATCAGCCTCCCTTTTCGGATATCTTCATCACTTGTGGCTATAATGAGGTCGCTGATAGAATCGAGGTAAGAGTTCTAGGTACAGGTGATAATTCTGCTCGTTATTGTTCTAATGAAAGAGTGAGAAAAGAACAAGATGGCAGGTGACGAAGAAGTCCACATCAAGCCTTGCCGAACTCAAGAAATCAGTGAGACTTGATGGAGAAGATAGCCCTTGTAAAGGCGGTTTGAGATCCGTTTGTTGGAAGGTAAGGTTTAGGTTTCATCTCCATGTACTTTTGAGTAACATTATTATTCTAGACATTCTTATTGTTTCAAAATACAGAGATCACGAGTTGGGCACGAGGACTTGAGGATTCACGAAGTGCTTATACTTCTTTGAGAGAACATTTCTTGAGATTTATCGAACACCCAAATGATTTAGGCTCTTCGTTAGATCCTCTAGATGATGATAAGCACGTGAGTTCTTTTACTCTCGCATCTAATTAGTTTTGATAATCTTTGTCCAAGTATGCTGAGAGACTCAAGTCACCATGGAATACCCTTCGGAAAGATGAAGAAATCCGTGCCGAGATATTCCAGGACATTGAAAGATGCATGCCTGAAGAACCATACTTTCGCCAAGCCGATACTCAACGATTCATGTTGGATGTGTTGTTCATTTTCTGCAAGATAAATCAGGATGTAGGTTATCGGCAGGGCATGCACGAGATACTGGCTCCTATTCTATGGGTAGTAGAGCAAGATTGTATTGATCCCGGAGACATCAATGGTGACACAACCGAATCAGAAACAAACTCATCAGACTCGATCATGAAGCAGTGCTTGGATCGTAGTTTCATTGAGCATGATGCTTTCACTCTTTTGTCTCTGGTAATGAGATCGGCCAAGTCATTTTATGAACTGGGTGACCCAGGTCAAAAGACCTCCCAAAATGGCATTGGAACACCTCAGAATGGCGCTTCTCCTATTGTTGAAAGGAGTAAGCGAATCCATGAAGTATACCTAGCTCGCGTAGACCCGCAACTAGCCAAACATCTTACGGACATTGAGATATTGCCACAAATATTTTTGATGTAAGTAAATATATTTCGCAAGTTCGTTTATTATACACCCGTTGACGGAGCATATAGACGTTGGATTAGATTACTCTTCGGACGAGAATTCCCCTTTGATGATCTATTAGCAGTATGGGATACTCTTTTCGCAGAAGATCCGGAACTAGACCTTGTTGATCTAATCTGTGTGGCAATGCTACTTCGAATTCGATGGCAATGTATGCATACGGGTTCTAAAGTTTGTCATACCTGGCTAACTTGTCGAATTAGTGATGGAATCGAATTACTCGCTGGCCCTCATGTTATTACTCAAATATGACTGCCCCCCAGATCCTCAAACATTCGTCGACGATGCCATCTTCCTACGAGATAATTTCAATGCCACCGGAGGGTCTAAGATCATCCATAAATATAGTGGGAAATCCCTACGGCGAGATAAATCGTCGACTCCACCTGGCACTCCTTCTGATGGAAGCCTTAGCCCTAGACAGATACTCACGAGGAATAGATCTTCACTGACTACCCCTGCTCGATTCTTGCAGCAACAAGGAGGTGTTGAGGCATTGATTCATGGAGCTGCGGGTGCCGCAAAAGGTGTGTACAATAGGGGCGAGCGGCTCGGCATCAATCAAGCTGTGCGTGATGCAATGGAAGAAGTGAAAAAGAACATGCAAGGACTACAAACCCCGCGAGGTAGCAATTCGCCTAAAAGAGCTACTGGTGCTTCACGGTGGTCTCTTGACGACGGGCGTGTAGTGCCTGCCTCAACTGCTATCATGGCAACAATGAACGAAAGAAACAAACAATTGGCAGTCATGCTAGACTACGCGATGAAAGATTTGAGATCTGTTTCTGTGTCACAAGAAAGCGATCGGGAGAAGTACATTGAAGCAATGGAGATAACCATCGCGAAAGTCGAATTCGTGAAAGTATACCTGGAAGACTCTACCATGCCACTTCCAATTTCGTCACCAAATCTCGATGGCGGAAGTGAACCTGCCATATCAGAAGCAGATATACCTAAAGTGCTATTGCCGCCAATTTCAGACCGTGAGCAGACAGCTTCACCAGAACCATCTAGCATACTTTCGGGCCCAGGAAACGCCCTGAACAAAGAGGCAGATAACCCAACCAAGCCATCTATATCAACACCTGACACCCTCACTCCAACGGAAGCAAGCAACACTCCCTCCACCGAACCGTCTACAATTATCCAGCCTGATACAGAAAGAGAGAACATGAGATCTGCAATATCCGAGCGCCCCAAAGCACCAATTCCGAGCAGATCCACCATTGCTCAATCATCCTTTTCTTGGATGCTAGAACCAGATCAGGCATGTAGCCCGAATACCAAACCATCACCCCCAAAGGCTTCTTCTCCATTTTTAAGATCTGGAAAACGGCCCACCTCCGGCGCTGATCGGGAAAAGGCAGCGTTTCTGTTTGGTGAAGATGATAGTGACTTCCAACTCCCAATTCCAAAATCTCCTTTACCTAATGCTGAAGAAGCCTTCAAGCTTGAAACATTGAAGCGAATGAAAGGAAAACAAGTGGATGAACATACAGATAAATAGCATTGTTCTCATCTCGTCTGTCTGTCTAAAGCCACACTTTGATCGTGGACATGCTCAGCAAATGCGAATCTATCAATCCACGAATCACGATTGAACATTGACTTGATCACTTGTTACAAGCCATCTACAAAAAGTGATAGGAAATGGACGAATGGGGTGATCTCCTCAAATCAGCTGCGAGTCTGACCTCTTTTTGAAGGTCGGATAGCAGAACACTACTGCAAGCTGGCAATGCAGGTATACGCGAAATGTAGGAAGCCTCCAATTCGTCTAGGGTATCTGAGTAACACCATCCGAAAAGGGTTATTCATCATATCTCGTAATTGACCCCGGAAATTCCTCGAAACAGGATTTACATGGCTCAATGTAATGGATTCCATCGACGCAATGTGGGCAGGCGTTGTAAATCAGCTGATGGCCACGGAGAGCCAGTCAATATTAAATACATTTTCATATGGGTAACAAAATAAGAAGTATATAAGTCAAACTTCTGTTCTACCATAGATAGAAGTCATATAAAACTATACGTAGATCCTCTCTTCATCAGCAGCTATTCCTGTTGTATGATATCGAGTCTTACTCAAGTTTTCGCCTTTGATTCGAAACCCCCGAGATGATTTGTTGTTGGGAATACTTGAGTATATGAATGATGTACTGCGTATAGTATATACCAATAATATACCTACCTGTGAAATGTATTTGATGCAGATGATCGATCCCATGGATATGGTTTTCATTTTTCTTATGAGATAGATGGCTATGCCCCACTTTTAGAGACACGGGGAGGTGTATGTGAATCAAATTAGAACCCCGCCCTCCGATAAATTTAGCGTCAAAAGCTTTCCAGCAAAAAAAGGAAAAAGCACTTTCCCAGGTTAATAACCCAGCCATCCAGCCATCCAGCCATTTTCCATCCCTCCCTCCCTCCACACACAAAAAAAAAGATCCATCAATTCTTTCAAAGACAATATCTAAACCTCATTGTCATCAAATTTCTCTCCCCCTTCTCCTCTTCTTCCTCTTCCTCTCTTCCCTTTCCCTTCCTACCCCTCAACTCCCAACCTTCAACTACCACCCACTCCCTCCCCCACTATCTAAATCTTCTTCCCCTCATCAATCACCTCGACAACCCTTCATCCCTCTTTATCTTCCCGATAAACACACCTCGACTCTTTACACTAAACCACTCTCATAACTTGTCTCTTTCTTGATATCTACAATCAAGGTATGTTCCATATACGAGTATTGGAAACTCTTTTCCTTTACCACAATCAATGTTTGGATTTGCATTAAATTCCACTGGCGCATTCAATATCGCATTCGAATAATAACATATGTCGTTGTCTCCGGATTGTGATTTCTTCAAAACTTACAATTAAATTCCAAAGGCTAACTTTTATCAATCAGATCTATTCAAGGTTACCTCATTCAAGTTTCCATTTTCCATAAGTTGAATTCGAAACAAAAAAACAAAATGTCTTCTCAAGATAATCGCGACAATGCTCCCAATGGTGATGAACTCACCGATAGCATGGATCGCTTGCAAGTCAATGATGAGGCTCGTCTTGGTCCCGATGGTGAACCCCTCCCAAAGACAGATGAAGAATATGCAGAATCTCAACTCACCTTGAGAGCCATTGTTTCTTCAAAGGAAGCTGGTGTCATCATCGGCAAAGGTGGCAAGAATGTCGCAGACCTCCGTGATGAGACTGGTGTGAAAGCCGGTGTCAGCAAGGTTGTCCAAGGTGTTCATGATCGTGTCTTGACTATCTCAGGTGGATGCGAATCTATCTCTAGAGCTTACTCCATTGTTGCAAAAGCTTTATTGGAGGGTGCACCACAGATGGGAATGGGCGGAGCTGTCTCAAACAATGGCACTCATCGTAAGTCAAAGTTCCATTTGCCTTATCTTAACGCTTGATCTAACTTCCTTACCTAGCAATCAAGTTATTGATCTCCCATAACCAAATGGGCACCATCATCGGCCGACAAGGACTCAAGATCAAGCATATCCAGGATGTTTCTGGTGTTCGCATGGTCGCACAAAAAGAGATGCTACCACAATCTACTGAACGTATTGTGGAAGTTCAGGGTAACCCTGAGGGCATCCAAAAAGCCATCTGGGAAATCTGCAAATGCTTGGTCGATGACTGGGCACGAGGTACCGGTACTGTATTATATAACCCTGTTGTCCGCACTCAAACTGGTGGTTCGGGTGGAATGGGCCAAGGTGGTCTTGGAGGAACTGGCCGTGAATATGGTAGCCCACGTGTTACGCGCACTGGCAATGGAGCCGATTTCAGTGAGAGCGCTCCACGATCATACAACCGCCGATCCGACTCGGATGCTGCTCAACGTGGACCCCCCACCCACGATGAGAACGGAGAAGAACTTCAAACTCAAAACATTAGCATTCCATCTGACATGGTTGGATGCATCATTGGTCGGGCTGGTTCCAAGATCAGTGAGATCAGAAAGACTTCTGGAGCTCGTATTTCCATCGCTAAGGTATGCATTTATCAGGTCCCAGGCCCACTCCTAAGAGACACCTACTGACAAATTAATTAGTCTCCTCACGATGAGACTGGAGAGCGCATGTTCACCATCATGGGCACTGCTAAGGCTAACGACTCAGCTCTCTATCTTCTCTACGAGAACCTTGAGGCCGAGAAGCAGCGCCGCAGTCAAGGCAACGCTCAAGAATAAATCACTAGCTCTGTTTGAGCACATCAATTTTTTTTTCAGGCAGGCAGGCTTTGTCTCAGGTCTATCCAGATTTGACTTGCCGCAAGGCTGATATTGATGCGATGGTTCTACCTTGGGATTCGTTGATGAATTTTCTTTGGACCGATATTCCTTTTCCCCACAAAAGCAGTTCCTTTTACCGTTTCTACATTTCCATTTCTTGCGGCGCGGAATTTAACGAAATTATGGCCATTGACAATTGCCCGGTGCACACATGGATTGCCCTTATGCAAATGACATTCCCCTATTGATACAGACGATTCGCCTCGACATTCGACAACTAGAGATACCGACCTCCTATCTCGACTCTCAGCTTTCCGACGTCCCAAATCGAACGAACGAGAATCGTCCTAATCTCGACTTTATGCTGGCTATGGCCTGATAATTCTCTTAAGTTACGAATCATGATATGAACATCACCCTTTGAATCAAATCACCTGCACTCGACACAATTTTCCCACTCGTCTTTCACATCGCTCTTTCGAACACAAATACGACCGCATAACGAATAGCATTATCTCTTCTCGGCTTTTGATCTTGCACTACGAAATAGGCCCATCGACACATTCAGATATGTTCTGAGAATGTAGTAGATAGTCCATTTGAGTAGATTTAGAACAATGCGAGTATCCGGAACTATGAATTTACTCTTAACTACGTATCAAAATGCAACAACGTTGAAATAAGTCTAATTTTAAGTGTCCAACTGCAAACTAGGTTGTGGGTCCATTCTTCGTACTTGCCATCCTGGATAATCTGCGGTAGTCTATTCCAATACGAGTATATGGATTAGTTTGCGGTATCTATCCCATTCTTTCCATTTCATTCTCTAATATTACCACTTCCAACCCTCCTTTTCTTTCCCGGAACATCATCCTCTCCCACCATTATAATCTGCCCCACCAGCCTTCCTACATAGCTTCACAATCTCCGCTTCATCCAAATCTTCCATGCCCCTTGCATCTACCGTCACACTATGATGATTCAAAACGGCTTTGACAGCACCACTCTCAATGCTCACTCTCGCCTTCCTCATAATCTTTGTCTGTTCCCCAATCCACACAATAAAGACAAATTTCACTCTTGAAGTTTCGCTATCGTTGGCATATTCCACACGTAAATAAGCATATTGTGCTTGTGCGGGGTCCAATTTCTCCCGTAACCCAGCGAGGCCACCTTCTCCTGTGGCCGTGAGGGCAAGTGAGTCGCCGGTGGTTTTGGCGTAGGATATTATGAGCCAGTTGATGGGGGATTTGTCCGAACGCACGTCGTCGTAGGCGGCGAGGATCTCGGGAGACTTGGCATTGGACATTTTTGGGTTTTGGGTTGGGATTAGGGTTGGAGGGGGGGAGGAGAGGATAGGTGTGCGGGGTGGAAGGGTTGAAGGGTTGAAGGGCTCGTGAGGTTGGTTATTTGTACTTCCGGGTCGTGGAAATGTGACGTTTTGAAGTTTAGTTTGAAGTTTAGTGTCAAACTTACTTGTAGAGAGAACAGAAGAAAACTACCAGCGAGGAAATATAAAAAGGAGAGCCCCACGAACAGCAAATGAAGGCTAATGGGTCCCTCCCTGACTTACCTAGAACAATTGCGGATTGAAACTATTCCACGTCGCAGCAAATCTGACCGCCTTTTTTTTATACTGTAATGCAGAGGAGCAGAGGAGCATAAATGGGGTTCTCATGTGGCTTGTACTTGGTGATCATCTAGATTATGATCTAAGAACGAACTAAAATAAATTGTGGCTAGATTGTGGCTAGATGTGGCTGCAATACAAGGCGAGATTAGAAGTGCCGTTAACCGCTACTCCCTCGGACGTTACAAGGGGAAATAGTTGAGGACATTTGGCAATTGGAAAGATATATCTTTATTAATTACCCGTCGCACATCTTCTGGTATACTTTCTTTACGCTCCTTTCTTTTTCTTTTCAGTCCTCTTGTTTATACCCCTTGTCCTTGGCTATTTTATCTGCTTCAATTATTGCGGTCTTTACTTTCTTTACTTTGCACCTGAACTTCCGATTTCCAGAAACGAATTGTTTAAAGATGGCAAGAACAAAACAAGCTGAACCTTTGCGTCGCAACCCATCTTCAGAATACACAAACAAAGCAGGTGCAAATGGGGCAAGAAGTTCAATTCCTAGGAATCAGGATAAAGAAATGAATGGGAATGCGTCGGCACTGAATGGTGTGATTAAGAGTAATGCGCCATTGGAAGAAAAGGTACAGAAAGAAGCTGGCGCATTGCAGTTGATACTTGCTGTTGCGGGAATTTATGGCAGTTTGTAAGTAATAGGGTCGAAGGGGATGATAGTCTAAATTGGAGGGGAAAAGATTGCTAATTGTATAAATGTACAGTCTTACCTGGGCACTCCTCCAAGAACGACTCACCACTACTGCGTACGGATCTGAGGAGGTACCCGAGAAGTTCAAATTTCCCGTCTTCCTGAATACAGTACAGTCCCTATTCGCTGCCACAGTAGGCTATATCTACCTGAAATTCGACACTCCTGCCAATAGCAAGACCCTGCCCATTTTCCCCAGTCAACGAATCCTCCTCCCTCTTCTCATCGTAGCCATTACCTCCTCACTTGCTTCTCCTTTCGGCTACGCATCTCTCGCCCATATCGACTATATAACATTTATTCTCGCCAAATCTTGCAAATTACTACCAGTTATGTTCCTTCACATAACTCTTTTCCAAAAACGCTATCCACTCTACAAATACCTCGTCGTTCTCTCCGTGACAATCGGTGTCGGCATCTTTACTCTCCATGCTGGTTCTTCAAAATCCCACTCCAAACCCAGCAAAGCAGCACTTAACCCCGATCGCAATACTACCTGGGGACTTCTACTTCTGGGTGTAAATCTTCTATTCGATGGTCTCACAAATACAACTCAAGATTGGATATTCCAAACCTTCCAACCTTACAAGGGACCACAAATGATGTGCGCGAATAACATTATGAGTACTCTAATTACCGTGTCATATTTGTTGTTATCGCCATATCTAGTGCATACGGGATTGGGAGAGTATCTAGGTATGGATATGGCAAGCGGAGCGGGAGAATTGGCTGGCGCATTGGCTTTTATGCAGAGACATCCTGGGGTTTGGAGAGATGTACTTGGATTTGCGGCTTGTGGTGCTGTGGGACAGGTTTTTATCTGTATGGTTTTCCATTCCTTTCTCCCTACCTTTCATCAAATGCCCCTTCATCCTAAGAACTAGTACTAACAGGTAAATTAGTTTACACACTTTCAACATTCTCATCTCTCCTCCTAGTAACCATAACTGTCACCCGCAAGATGCTCACTATGATCCTATCAGTAGTATGGTTCGGTCATACATTAGGCGGTAAACAATGGATGGGTGTAGGATTGGTCTTTGGTGGAATTGGAGCTGAGGGTGTCATTGCGAGGAGAGAAAAGGCTGCTAAGGAAAAGAAGAAGTTAACCGAGCCGGGGAAGAAGGAATTGTAGATAAGTGGTGACTGTAGGATATTGGAGCAGTCAAATGATTTCTAGAATATAAAATCGGCTATTGAAAGATTTAATTGTTCGGTACATTTCCCTCAAAGCATTAATGTCGTCTTTAGGGGGCACAAAAAGGAGAGCATTGCCGATGGAAGGAGAGAAAGAAAGTGTTATCTGCAAATCCAAGCTTGTTGGAATCTCTTTACAGATACTCGACAGGCCACCGAGCTAACGGCAGCATGGCTCTCATAGACCTCCAGAGAATATTCTTAAAAAAAAGTCGTTTCTCAAATTGAGCTATGCATCAATGCCGATGCTGTGGAGATGGCATACTTGACATGCATAGTTGCAGCTCAAGCTCCAATCCCACCGCCATATTCATCTTCAGCATATCCAGCATCTAATCTAGTATTTTATATCCGATTTCTCAGAATCGAAATCAAAGCAACCGCAAATTGCATATTCTTATACGATACGAACAAAAAACTAACAAATAATGGCTAGCAAGTGGCACCCGTGGAAATGGGAGACACAGCTGGTCTTTCAAGGCAAGCAAACTCTTCCATACCGTCTCCGATGAGATGAGCTCATTGTATTGCTGTAGTGTTGTGTTGTGTTGGCATAGCGTGGTATGGTTAGGTACAACAAAGAGCCTGCCCTGCCCTGCTTGGGGACGAACGTGTGTGCTACTGCGTGCGGAGCTGGTGCGGAGTGGTTCGTGGTGATTCGTGGTGAATACTAGGTAGGGAGGATAGGGTAGGGTAGGTGGTGCTTTGTATTGTATTTGTATTTGTGTGCGTATTGTTATTATTATTGTTATTGTAAGAGATGGGGAATAGAACAGAACGGAAGGGGTGTGGTTATTCACTGTGGAAAGTAAGACTTACAACTGTTGGTAGCAGTCACGATATGCTGCGCCTCTCGGCTCACCAGCAAGCACCGTAATCAAAGAAGTTTTTTGTGTGCAATCTGTTGGAGTATTAGTTTATGGCTAACGTTCTTACTCGACGTGGTGATGGTTTGTAGATGATGTTGTTGTTGTTGTTGAATACACAATAATCATAGACCTACCCTCAATTATTCCACACTACTATCTTAACTTACTACTCTATCATACATAACACAACACCAAACTGATTCTTTCGATATCTGAATGCCACGAGCTATAGTGAGTCCTGAAGACTTTTATGCTCGCTCGACCTCCAGTTAGACATTCATACCATCTCCTCTGATTCTGACTTCCAAACCCCTTCGAATTCTACTTTGAAGTCGTCTTTCGACTTATTTCCTCGGAGCATCTCAACATCCTCCTCTTTCAAAGCACTTTGAGAAATTCGAGCCAAAGCGGGAACCACAGCATTTGAAATGGAGAATCCAGAATACGACGTGGTCGTGATCGGAGCAGGTACTTCACAACCCAGTCCCCCAGAAGAAACCTAGTGCTGAATCTGGCAACTGATGTAAGCATGAATAGGCCCAAACGGCATTGTTGTTGCGAGATTCTACATGGACATCCATCCCACATGTAGACTTGCCATATTGGAGCAAGACACCGTGGTTGGGGGAGTATGGAGCTCAGGTAGGTCCGATGGTTCTTCATACGTGAGCATGTGACTAAGACTTTCGCAGCACGCCAGTATGAATGTTTTCGCTCCGAAAGCGGTTTGAGAATGACTGGTTTCTCCGATAACCCTCTCAAGTTGCCAGAAGACGCTGAAAAGTACCACGATACTTTCGAGTCAAAATATGTCACGAAGTACCTGGAAGAATATGTTGATAATCACGTCTACAATGGCCAAAGCTTGCGCGACCGTATCATATTCGGATACCAAGTACGAAGTGTGGAAAAGATTGGCGGGGTTTGGAACCTGCGTGGAAGCGCGAGTGATGCAAAAATAATCCGCACGTCAAAGTTGGTGGTAGCATCTGGATACAATAATATCCCTCACATGCCTATATTTCCCAACCAGAACCAATTTCGAATGCCCATCATGCACCAGAAAGAGTTTGGAAAGATTTCAAAGACAGCCTTGGGCTCGGATTCTCCCTATACATCGGTCACGGTGATAGGCGGTGGCAAGTCTGCCGCCGACATGGTCTACGACTGTGTCAAAGCTGGGAAAAAAGTCAATTGGATCGTTCGACAGACCAGAGAAGGTCCTGCTGCCTTCGCTGGTGCTCAAGGTCGGGGACAGTACAGAAACGGTACTGAAATGTCCGCGACTCGATTTTTCGCCGGCCTCAGCCCGTCATGTTTTACCCCCACGTCTTGGTGGACCAGGGCGATTCACCAGTCATCCATTGGTAACCACTTGACCACTAAAATCTGGAAAGGCGCCGATAAGACTGCCGCTGACCTTGCGAACTTCGACACTCGCGAAGGAGCTCTACCTGGCTTTGGAAGCCTCAAACCAGATACCGAAATCTTTTGGTGCAATGGGCCGATTGGCCTTATTCACCATGATGATTTTTGGGACACAGTTGCGAAGAATGTCCACGCTTATCGCAGCGATGTTCAAACGCTCGAGGCAAACGTAGTTGTTCTGGAAGACGGCTCGAAAGTCCATTCAGATATCGTATTCTGTGGAACAGGATGGGTCCATAAATATCCGTTCCTCACCGAGAAGCAAGTGGTTGAATTTGGCCTTCCACATCTCCCAAAAGATGATCCCGAGCCAGAGGCAAAAATGTGGGCAAGTCCGTTGGAAATTGCCGATCAACAAGTAGTCGCCGAGTTCCCAAAGCTTGGAAATCCTCCCGACCACTTCCAAAAAGCAAGTGCTTCGACACCATCTAGGCTCTACAATGGCATTGCTCCTCTCAATGATGACTCCATTGTCTTCGTGGGCCATGTCGTTCTTTCCAATGCTTTCCGTGCGGCGGAGGCTCAAGCGATTTGGGTCACCGCATATTTTGATCACAACGTCAAGCTCCCTTCAAATGAACAAGCAATAAAAGAGGTAGCATACGCGAATGCTTTTTCGAAGCGGCAGTATCCTGCTCACGGCGCCACTGGCAATTACTTTCATCTCGATCTAGTAGGTTATACTGACAAGCTTATGGCTGATGTGGGTTTGACTTCACATAAGCAAAAGGGCTGGCTTGGTAACTTTATGGATCCATGTATTGCGAGTGATTTTAAAGATATGAAGGATGAATACCGTCAGAAGTACGGATATTCTGACTGAGCGAGCGGGAAGTATTCTGAGAGATATGGAGCTTCAGGTTGTTTCTTTTCTTAAGACTTTGATGCACGGTATTGTTTTGGCCAAATGCAAATATTCTAATGCAAACTTTCACCAAGATAATGTTGGGATTCGAGGATATATTAAATCTTGTCCCGACTGATCTTCATTTTTATTGGAAATGATCACTGATGATTCCTGGGTAAAAATCAATATTTTTTGCCGTCAACGCGACCAGGAAATGTAACCCCCCCACACTCACCTGGTTCCAATGGTTCTCACGCCGCATGGTCAACATGGAATAGAACCTTCATCACCATCAATAGTTTCTCCATTCAGAACAGATATTCAGGAGCTGCAGCTGGATGTGGTAGAAGCCGCACTTCAGGTCAATTTATTTTTCATTTGAAGATTGAGTATTGGATCTCGTTTCCGAAAACAGGATTTAGCGCATATAATTCATCGATGCCAGAGATTGCTAGAGCAAAAGAGCCTGCGAAATCGCGGATCACTTTTCTAGTGTCCAAGGTTGTGAGGTTCTTGTACTAGTAGACCGCAACGACATCTTGACATGCGGTAAGAATGTGCAGCCTCTCTCAGTGCCCAAGAAAACAAGGAATGGCTCTCGAATATAATATTTTTGAAGTATTCTCGTGCGTATGCAAACAATTCATCCTGACCTGACCCTTTATAAAAGCAACTGCATGACCCAACCCAAGAACCGGAATCCAGTATGGAAGTGAGTTCTTTGGGCTCAGATAGATTCACGAGAGAATACAATGTAGAAAAAAGCGAAAAATAGTATAAATATGAATACTCGTATAAAAGACCAACAAATCCACCATATCCAAAAAACCCTAACTCGAGTATTTATTTCCGTGTCCGTGATAAGCAAGCTAAATATAGCAATTTCGAAGAACGGTTTAAGAAGAACCGCAGCACTGCATAAGGTCGCCTAGAGCTGAGCTGAGCTAACCTGGAAAGTCACCATTTCAACGCTCTAGGTCTTTTTAACAAACCCCCCCAATTCCTCCTCACCACCCGAGCCAACGAATACAAGAAATCGAAATAGCAGATCAGCCGAGGACTCGACTCGGGGGGGGGGGTCTAAAGTACACCGATAACAACATCTCAACATCAATGCCAAACATGCATCTATCCATCCATCCATCCACACTAGGCTCATACATCATTATACATTATACATTATACGTTGTATGTTATACATTAAGAATTGAACATACATATCATACGCAATTTCAATTTCGATACTGAAATCAGTTAGATGTACTGTAGCAAAGCCGATGATAATATACCGAGGGCGTCTACTCGAATATTGGTCTAATACCCCATAAGTAAAAGCAGAGTGGAATAAATACGCTGGACGGCAAAGGTAGGTAGCGTGACTTTTGCTATTAGGAAGTTTTATAATTTGACCGGTAGATCTGAATCAAAGAGAACTAAATGCCACTGGGCTAAAGTGTTGTTCCACAATCAACTCTTCTCTCATTTCATCTCGTCTCACACTGGACCCACCATCTTGGGGCTTACAAAGTCATAATCAACATCATCATCATTCATATACAATACATTCTCATCGACCCGTTCCAATCAAGTCAAGTCATCACCTTTCCACCCCTACCTCCATCCATATCACCTGCCCTGTATCTCCTGTTCCGTTTCCATTTCCCACTTTCCATCCATCGGCAATTCCCTTTGAATCCCAATTG
>KI628560.1:148310-293160 GCA_000503235.1 Sclerotinia borealis F-4128
ATATTGGGGGTATCTCTTTCCATGACATCATGAAATCTAGGTATTTCTTCTCTTTCGTGTATTGCTTTATTTGTTTGTTTCAATTGACCCAAAACCTCTTCCATCTTTCCTCTTCCACAATTGGTTTCGTTATAATTTGTTGATATCAATTTGGCTCATAATTTTAGCCAACAGCCCGATGTGAAAGCAGGCAATTATTCGTCGCTCTCCGCACCTACACACCAAGGATGCTCTATCACTTGCTCGATCGTTAATCTCGAATCAACGTCCCGATTTAGCATACCTCGGATGAGGTCGATACTTTCTTCGCTCATGACATAAGGTACCCTAAGATCACGATCCATGATCTCGTCGATACTATAAAATGGATTTTCTTTGTACACGATGGTGTAAAGAAGAATACCAAGAGCCCAAACATCTTGTTGCTTGCCTCGATATGGTTTGCCAGAGAGAACTTCGGGTGCAGCATAATCTGTGATGAAATTAGTCATAATCTTAACCATGTGAGTGTAGCGAATTTACCAATCGTTCCAACGAAGACGTCAAAGGGACCGCTTTTGATGTAAGCAGCACTTCCGAAATCAATGAGCTTGATATTTCCTTCGCCATTTATGACTATGTTCTCATCCTTAATATCGCGATGTACGACAAGGGCCTTGGTATGAAGATGATGGACAGCATGAGCAACCTGTACGAAGATGCTGCGACATTCCTTCTCCTCCATGTTGACGCGGAGCTCGATATAATCGAATAAATCCATTCCTGGATATCCGTGTGGTACCATTTCGATATAGTAATTAACGGAATCCTCAAAGAAATCTGACATCTCCACGATATTGGGGTGCTGAAGACCGTCCCGACGCAAATAATCGAGAACGTGAATCTCCAGTGGCACAGTTCCCAGCCGACGATCGCGAGTCCAAGTATCAACGAGAATGCGTTTTTTCGTGACATACTTGAGGATCACCTTGTTATTACCGCTCTTCTTATATCGAGCAAGTTTTACCTGACCATAAGCTCCCTGGCCCATTTCTTCCAGTATTGCAAAGTCATCAATGCACTTCTTGACAACGGGCTTAACCGATTCCGAGACAGCTGGCTTCGCTTTCTCTTGTGCTTTTGACGAAGACCGATCGCGACCCGTAAGCTTAGCTGCTGTCTTCTTTGCTGCGACCTTGAGCTGTGCTGTGAGCATAGACACGTGCGATGCTTCATTCTTGGGCTCATCGGAATCCGACGAAGAGTCCATTTTCATGGGAGCTGGAGGTCCTGTTTGACCTGGAGAAGGTTGATGCAATGGGGTTTCAAGTCCGGATGGTAAAGGAGTTGTCATGCCATTAGCGTGTTTTGCGGCATGAATATTTCTTGAGTATGTGATCCACAAAGCGTAGACGAGTTCGGTTTGTATGGCAGGCTTGCAGGTCGTCGGTCCATCTTCTTCGTCACTTCTTTCTTCTATGACGTTCTCATCGTAGACGGACGTTTTGGGATCCGACTTAACGACCCTAAGTTGAGCATCGATCTTGATCTCCGATCCATCTCTATGTCTGGCTGATAATCCATCTGGCCTCAAAAAGTATGTCGATGCATCGGCCTTTCCATTCCGTAGTGCAAGGAAAGCTTGAGCCCGCCTGAAACTATGTTCAGGGATAACAATCCCGTCGACCATCTCCACACCATCTTCTTCCGTGAGAATCTTCAGCATTCTATCGAAATCGGGTATCAAGTCAGTAATCAGTCGACCGTCAGGTTTATCCTGCCCGAACAACGCGGCGGAGAAGACGGAATTAGAACTCGTGATCTTTAAGGTTTGCGCAGACAAAACCATGATACCGGCAATATGAGGAAAGCTGGAAACGCGAAGATCCGTGCCACCAGGGACTCTATCGACGACTGCGGGAATATTCACATATCCAGAAGTACGAGCCGTAAAATATCTACGTTTACTGACTTCGGCGTAATCGATTTCTCCACTTCTGCCGTCAATTCCTTGTCGCGAGAGTCTTGGTAGAAGTTTCCCAATATCCATGCCCGTCCAAGTAACGGCATCTCCCCAAATCGCATCGATGGATCCAGAGGTATTCATAATGGCAGCATCGTCGTCCAGGCCAATGATTGCCACATCTTCGTGGATCTCTTCCAAAACCCAAATGAGGCCACCTCTCTTCTCCTTCACCCACAAGCTTGCCGAGCCTGTTGCGCCGTTTCGTTTTTCAATGGGTACCACGTCACCGCATAAAAGAACACCTCTAGACTTATTACTTTGATGATTCAGGCCACCTTTCACTGCTCGTGTCCTCGAAACAAGACTCGAGCCCGCACCATCATCGGTTTGTGCTCGACGGCTGGGTTTCTGTACTTGACGCGAATTAGGTTTACTCAGAAGGCTAGCCGTGATACCACCAGGCCGACCAAGCAGCGTTGATGCTGCAAGCCCTGGTCAGTATACTAGCAATGAAATAGCGGTGATTAATCATGTGATTTTGAATAAATTCAACACTTACTAGTTATCATTGGGCTTGGTTGCTGAATTTGGCTCGTTGGTGTTTGAGGAGTTTGTTTTCCAACCCTGTAAGAAGATATTCAATATCGAATGCTCCAAAAAATCAGGAAAACAAATGTTCACTTACTCGGATCCGAATCTGTGCGTGCTTAGTTTGTCCTCTAACCATGCCCGTCTTTCTTTTTGTACAACTTCAAGGATGCCCATCTTGCGAACTTCTGCTTTTGTAACACCAAATACCAGACAGGCGAGATCGTTGGCAGCTAGAATGGTATATGGTGAAGTGCTTTCGGTAGTGAAAATTGCTTGCGCAGCAGGTGTCCACCTGCTCGAATGACTGTGATTAACTGGGCCCAATGAATGAGGTCCGAAAGTTGAAGCGCTGGCGGTTCGTGGAATTGAAGGAGAAAACATGGATTCATGAAGGGAATCGGTAGCTATGTAGGGAAGGGACATGGCGTCCATTAGTTTATTCTGGAGGTTCAGAGGTTCCAGATCAGTAAAGGTCCTCTTTAGACTTGGCCGTCTAGTGATTGGCGGGGACGTTTTCGCCGTCGTCCTACTCTCATTGGTGGGAGTCCTGGATGAAAGTTCAGAATCAGCTGGTAAAGCTGATACTATGCCATTCTGGGGTTCGACAGACTGAAAATCATTTTCGCATGAGATGAGTGATGACGATGGTACTTTTTCAGCGTTTGTGGGCGAAGGCGGAGCACTTTCCATCTGCTCTGGACTCTCGGAACGCATGGCAAAGCTAGTATCGAAAACATTTCGAGAGTCTTGAGCACTTGCCGGCCCGGTAAGGGCCCCTCCCCTCCCTTGATCTTGCCCAGTCCCAATATTCTTCGCTCCAACCAACTTAGCTTTCGCCAGAAGCTCGAGCATGGCTTGCATCTCCGCGTCCCCGCTAACTCTGGCTTGTGCACTGGCCAATCCCGCATTTGTTGTTCCCCAGCCCAGCTTTTGTGACATAAACTCGACGGACCTCTTCAGGACATTTTGACGATTGTGAATGAATTCATCCGATTGGTGGGCGAACGAGAAGGAATGTAATGACTCAGATGGAAAACGTGTGAGATCTTCGGTGAAGGGCAGAGTTGGAGAGGATGGCCCAGACGGCATCGCTACAGAGCCTGTTCGACTAGGAAAGGGAAGGGTCATTGACGTCGATCGAGCACCTATAGATGCAGCTCTGGAAGAGCTCTCGGAAGATGGTAGAGTTGGTGCCCGAGGAAGTTGTTGTCGAATTCGTCTTAGACCCGAAGCACCGAGCCCATGCTCATGTTCCGTCACGATGGGTGATCTAGTACTGTAGAAGTAGTCTGTCAGTCATCAATGTCTCCATAATGAAGCTAGTCATTTTCAGACAACCGTGAAATGATTTCGCCTCATGACCTCAAAAAAAAACATGTTTCTCTTGCACCGTTCACCAAAAACTAACCTCGACATTGTGTCAAACTCTGCCGCCGCCAGCCCTTCGTCAAAGGAAAATCGTATTCTGGATCTATCCGTTCCTGTTGAAGCATGTATGAGAAGGTTTCCGGTACTTCTGTTTTTCGGTATTGACAAGTTTGAGGGGCGAAGGGGTGAACTGCGGTCGTGATCGGGTTCCCTAGCTGTTGTGTTCTCGAAGGCTGAACGGCATTTCCATTAGTTTTCCTAACTATTACAGTATGGAAGGAAAATGAGAAAAGATGAGTAAGGTACGACTGGCCACCCACACGATGACGAAGTTCTACCGTTGGGCGGAATTTATGCGCCGATCAAAGAGAACTCCGGACAAGGAATTTTGAAACTGGTTGGTATCACTAATATTAAGAAATAATAAAAACAAACCATGATTATTTGGAGTATCCGTCTTCAGCATAATTGTGAAAACCTTTTTATATGTATATTCAAAAGCTCTCTGTAGCCCTTTAGGAAGCCAGAGTATTTGATGGTTGGTTTGGCGGTTACAGGTAGAAAGTAGGTAAGTAAGTAGTATCAGTTGACGGCAACCTCCAGATCCAGCTGCTTGTTATGTGTAACAAATGTTGCTTTTATTCTGATTCTGATGACTTAAGAAAGCCTTATATCTGTTGAGCTCCTGTCAAATATCCAAATATGTATCCTCGAAGGGATTCGTGAGTTAGAAACTCGAAAGACGCTGATTTATGATAGAAAAATTGAGAAAAACGAAATTTGAGAGAGAGTGGTACTGAAAAGGTGGGGTCGAAAGGTAAGTATTTATTTATGTAAGTCTTACAAGGCTTGATTGGCCCTTGATACTTGTTATACTCGAGTTACTGGTTATGTATCTGATAATATATAACTTGTAGACAAGATAAAAATGAAATAAATGTTATTAAGAGAGTATTTGTTAAGATGAGTAACAATGAATGTATTGATATTCGGAAGGGGTATATAACCGGTGCGTTACTTTGCTTTGCTTTGCTTTGCTTATGGCTGATGGATCATGCAAGTGAATGAATCAGTTTGTTAGGATGTTTCCAGCTTCTCACGTGAATACATACCTAGTAGTGTTTTGGGTGGAGTTCAGCACAACCGTTTTAATATGGGGAGCTGATATAAAAGTAATCAATCCATTTCCAGGGCTGATACAGTTTCAATATTTTACCTTTAACGCAATAACCACCCTCAAAGAAGATTATCAATGATAGCTTGTTCAAGAGATGGAAAAGCTTTATATATTCTTATAGAACAATTGAACGAACATCGAAGGAGATATTCAGATTAAAGTTCTCCTCTCGAAACAAACTCACTTTGATCTCATTTTTTGACTTTTTTCTTTTTGCAGTAAAGCAAGGGCTTGCAGTAGGGTGGCTTGCGTGGTTACATATATGATACTGCCAATAAAATGCTTACAATGATCTCCATCGTTTCTCTCCTTCATTCCTTTTCAACCTTTCAACCAAACACAACTGTCTTCGATACATGGACTTACTTCTCCAACTTTCACTCCTAGTGCTTTAAAGAATCGATCCAAGATGGCACGCAGGATCGTGACACAGCATATCCTAGCCGGGGGTCGGATCTTTCGAACCGCGATCCGCCGATAACGCCCCAATCGTCAACTTTGCCACACAATTCGTCTCTTGAGTAACCACTGATGGCATTCGCGTAACCCCCCCTTCATGAGGCCAATGTCGTCGCAATGGCTCACCAACAGCTGTGCGTCGTAGATGTCCAAGTTCCTTGTGCATGGTTGCTTTTTTGAATTTGTTGCCAAGGTAATTTTGTCGTTTTGGCGGTTTCGATATTTAATTGGGGTCGACGATCTTTCGATTATGGAGTAGATGCAGTAAAAAGTACCTAGAGTAGTACTGGCAATCATCTTCTACACGAAGGAGGCGTGTAGCAGTGAAAGTACGGTTATGATTTCATTTTCACCCTCAGCGGTTATTCTCCTAGAGATCCGTAAGAGAAGAGATTGTTACCCGAAATATCACGGAAAATGATTTTTCCAATTGGCTAATTCGAGACGACAGACCCGACTATAAAAATGAAAGGTCCCTCTCTCTCTATCAGGCTAAACTTCTTCAATTCATCCAAGCTTCATTATTCACGCAGGTTCTCGCCGCAATTGCTGTACAACATCATGCTATCCTACGGCATTCAGTTATCAAAAGGAAAAATAAAAATATGTCATTGAATAACCTTTCTAAGCTTGGCAAATACAAGTACGGAGTAGAGAGAGAGAGTATAGTTATGGAGGTTCTTTAATTCTCCAAAGTTGGGTTGTACACTACTCGGGATTCGGGAAGGATTACGGGTAATGATGGATCTCCAACTTCAAGATTTAGTTTAAGGATCAAAGTCAAAATATTGCATGAACTGCTGACACCGAACATGACTTGATCATACCTATCTTCTATAAAGAAATTATATCAGCAGCTGAATCTTACAGAACCTGTTCATACTCGGTATACCTACCCATTCATATACATACCGCAGCAAAATCTTATCCACTTTTTCGACGATCAGCCTGGCTCAGCCACGAAGCCAAACCGTTTTAGTAGTAATAATTAATACTAAAAGATCCTCAACCCCACGATTCATGAGCTACTACCCGTACTGTACGGAGTAGTGCGGCCTAGTCTGGTGTTTTGATTCGGTGGGTTTGACGGGTTTGACTCGATGTCTCGATGTCAGTACGGAGTGAGAGGCGGGGGAAGAGGGGGCGGAAGGGTTTGGGGGGGGGAGGAGGGGGAGGGGGGTTCCAGTTTATTAATCCTATGGATAAATTTATATGGCCATTTTCATATACGTGTAGCCATTTTCATACGAGTTATATGTAGTCTGGTACTCGAGTACTACAGATTGAAATCAATTTCTAAACACACTTGTAAAAGAAATAAAGGTTACTTTATTTGACTTTTACTTTTCGGGGAAATACATTTATTTATTTGTTTATTTGCATGTTTGTGTTTGTGTTTGTGTTTGTGTTTATGTTTATGTTTATGTTTCTATTTGTGCTTGGTGGCTATCGTGGTTCCTTACAGCTTCGTGCTGCATAGTACTAAAATAATAATGGGACTTAGTAGTAGCTGTACTCGAGTACTAAAAGAGTAGCCATACAGCCATACTAAATGTGTAATAAAAGTCTGTTTTATTCCTTATCAAAAATCACTCACCACGCTCAGATTCTTTAAATCTTCCATTACATTGCTTAACCTTCCCTTCATCCTTCATCCTTCATCCTTCATACTTCATACTTCATCCTTTCTTATCAAAATCTTGTCGCATGCTTGAGATTTGAGCATCTGAGCCATCTGACGACTGACCCCTTCTGGTTGAATCACGAAACTTGTTCATGTGCAAAGCCTTACTTGAGCCGATAAGGGTCAATTGCGATAAGGAAGAACTCTCATCAAGTTGAAAATAATAAAGGAAATAGATCGATTTGCATATATTTTACAATCGATACTCGAGTATATAAGATAAGATATAAGATATACCTGAGCCTTGTTTATATTGATTTTGGTCAGCTCGGCTTCAAAGACATTAGTGAATCGAAATCAACAACCCCGCACTTTGTTCGATATTCATTTGTCCTTATCTATATCTCGGTCAACTTGCCTCGATTCTAAAACTAAATATCAAACCTTTAAACAAAGGGTTCAGTTATGGCAGCCGACACAATCAGTGGCATGGCAGAGTTTTCAACTCCAGTCGAAAGTCCAGTACTGGTCATGAATGATGGAAGACCTGTGAAGTCCAAAGGTAAATGGCTTCAAAGGATATCTTCTTCACCCACACTTGCACAGTTTAGCCGGAAACGAGCGAAAAGTAGTCCATATGGGAGCAGGTCTACACTTTCGTGTATAAGTTTCGCTCCCCCGTTGACCAACAACTCTCCAACTCCGGAGGAAATCCTCGCTACTCGTTTAACAGAAGGAGGCTCTTCTACAGCGCCAACCTCCGGGCCAACTTCAGAGCCGTTCTCGATGCCAGTCACTCCAGGTCTTGATACTCCATACTATGATCCAGCATATCGTCATGTTGCTATAAGACGCATCGAGGACGAAGCTATGGCTGGTCTATCAACTCTTTCGCGGGATGTAAAACAACTGTCCATCGCGGAAGCGAAGAGGCCTGCGTCTGCATCTGCGGTTCCAGACATCGTCGAGGATTATTTTACACTATCGAGGATATCGAAACCTAAACTCTCCAAACATGATAACTTCAAATTCTGGGAAGACATGCCGCATGAGATCAAGTTGCACATTTTTGCATTCCTCAAGCCGAAGGAATTGGTACGAGCTTCCAATGCTTGTCAAGACTTTCATAAAACTTGTTTCGATGGACAGCTCTGGACATGCTTCGATGCTTCGGAATTCTATGCCGACATACCCGCCGAGTCTTTGGCAAAGATTATTGTATCGGCCGGTCCTTTTATCAAAGATTTGAACCTTCGGGGTTGTGTACAGATCGAGCATTATAAGCGGGCAGAAGTGGTGGTGAAGGCATGCAAGAATCTTATAAATGCGACTCTTGAAGGATGTCGAAATTTCCAGAAAGCAACACTACACAATCTCCTGAAAAGTAACGGAAGATTGGCCAACCTCAATCTTACCGGATTATCAGTCGTCACAAACGCAACATGCAAGATCATAGCCCAATCCTGCCCACATCTCGAGATGTTCAATGTTTCATGGTGCACTCATATGGATGCTTTTGGTTTACAATTAGTCATTGAAGGCTGCCCAAAGTTGAAGGATCTCCGTGCTGGAGAAGTCAGAGGCCTCGATAATGAGGATCTGGCACAACAAATCTTTGAGACCAATCGACTCGAGCGACTTGTTCTAAACGGTTGTAAAGAAATTACTGATAACATCCTCAAAATCATGATCCATGGTGAGAACCCAGAGCTTGACGCTTTTACCGACGCACCAATGGTCCCGCAACGAAGACTTCGACATTTGGATTTGGGCCGCTGTCACAAATTAACTAGCGTGGGAGTGAAATCACTTGCCCATTTATGTCCGGATTTGGAAGGTCTGCAATTGAGCGGATGCCTTGCCTTGACAGACAGCGCACTTGAGGGCGTCCTAGCTACTACCCCACGGCTAACCCATCTAGACCTGGATGATCTCAATGAACTCACAAATACTTTACTATCCGATCATCTCGCTAAAGCTCCTTGCGCCCCTGTCCTCCAGCATCTTTCTATCAGCTTCTGCGAGAACCTAGGTGATACGGGCATGCTCCCTGTTATTCGCGCTTGCACTGGTCTTCAGAACATCGATATGGACAACACGAAAATCAGCGATCTAGTTCTCATCGAAGCGGCGACCACGGTTCGTCATCGATCCTCACGTACGACAAATTTACAATCACATCCACGCATCGGTCTTCGCTTGGTGGTGTTCGATTGCTCAAATATCACATGCACTGGAGTCCGCGAAGTACTATCCCGAAACTCGGAAGTAACGAAGCCAGGCGATGGTAGTTACCATAGACGGACATTCCCTACTGAAATTATCGCGCTCAAATGCTTTTATGGTTGGCAATTGACAGTAGATGAACATACGAAGAGAGTGCTGAGGGGAGATCTTCCTGCAGCAGGAAGATTGGAGAGGAAGTGGGCGGAATACATGATGGCCAATGAGGAGGCGGGTGCGGGTGGTGCAGGTATTAGAAGAAGGAGAAGAAGGGCGAGAGAAGCTCAGATGATGCATGCCGATGAGGAGGAGGGTGGAGTGGCTTTGGGTGGGGTGGGAAGAAGAAGGAGGGCGAGGAGTAGTGCGTGCGGTATCATGTGAATATGGATAAATATGGAGTGTAAGTATACCAAACGAGAGATGGCACATATGATGGGATATGAATCGACAGTCAACAGGATAAGAGCATTGTTGCTCGGGATCAGGAGCCTATGAGAAATTTTGGCAGATGAAGCGGGCTTTCATCACGGGATTTAGGTGGTTAGCTGGCTGGTTGGCTGGCTGGCCAAAGGCGATCGGATTGGGGGTTTGGATTGGGAGTCACTGTTTTTGAGGGGGAGAGGAGGGGTGTTATCGCTTCACTTTACTATCGTAGCATGGCTTTTAGGGTTTATTTACTTTACTCATTTGAGATGAGATGAGACGAGATGAGATACTAGAGAATGCTTTGACGGAATGGAATGGAATGGGATGGGATGGGATGATATGGTTATGGTTACTTTCTTTGTGTTTAGTCATGGAGTGGTGCGATGTCTAGGATGTAGGATGGGCTAGATTTATTGGAGATGATATGATATGAGATGATATGATGTAGCTTCAGATGAGATGAGATGAAATGAGATGAAATAATATCAGACGAGATGTTATTACATACTCGTAAAATGATATGATATAGATCAATAGGAATGCACATTTTTTGTACATTCGTTATATTCATTATATTCTCTAATACACTTGATTTGGTGACATGTTGAATAGCTGACCTCTGCCTGATCAACCACTTTAGAGAGAGGTACTGTCTATACTGCACTATACTATACTATACCGAAAATCTATAGATTTCTCCGGAGGGAAATAGGTGAGTGGATAGATAAACGAAGAACTGAAAATATCCACCCTACATACGACACCACTACACCACTACACCACTACCCCCACCACTCAACCCAAAAGCCCCAACTCCTGCGCCAGCGCCCAAAACTTATGTTGACCCTCCACGCCCTTATCATCCACGCCGATCGGCCCCCCGGTATCCACAATTGCATTATCGACCAACTCCTTTGCGACATCCCACTCATTATTTTCAATCAGGGCTAATAACAGAACCCTCATTGTATTCCAGCTCGTAAACTGTTTTGATTTCTGGACCTTGCGCAGATAATTGATGGCGGACGCGGTATCGCCTGCTCTTGCATATCCTTCGATGAGGCGATCCCAGAAAATGTGGTCCACGGAGCCGACGGTCAGGTGGGCGCGTTCGATGAGGATGGTTGCTGCTTCGAAATTAGGCGGGGTTTGCGCAAAGTAGTATTCGAGGAGGATGGTGTAGATGTAGGTTGAGGGCTTGAGACCTTGTTGCGCCATTCGTTCCATGACCTCTGAGACCGGACTGGTATCAGTGGGGACCCCTTGCAACAGTAAGCCTATAACCTTTGCATATAGGAACATGTTTGGCGTTATATTCATTTCTTGCATGGCTATAAATGTGTGATTGACTGCCTCGATTTGTTCTTGGGGACTCATTGTGTCTATATTGGCGAAGGTCTGATCTAGAATAGTGACGAACGTTGCGGCATCTGCTTGAACGCCCTGATCTTCCATGGTAGTCAGAAGGCCCGGAGTTTTATCTACATGGCCAGCACGGACGATTGACCGTAGAAGGGTATTGTATGTTTGAACGTCAGGGATGATGCCCCATTGATCTGCCCAGGCAAGGATGCGATTAGCTGCTCCTAATTCTTGCATCTTTATGAGACCAGAAACCGCTGCATTGATAGTTGCAATAGTAGGCCTCACAGCTCCCGTGACATCTTTTACATCTTTATAATTCTTTATGTTGAAGTTGGGATTGGTTTTTCTTATTGCCGCTAACCATAGACGGCCCATCTCATCCAATGCGCGGATGCCATCGTTTGCCTTGTAACAGTGAATAAGCCCGCTGATTCTAGTGGTCCAGCAGGTAACATCGGGATTTGCTCCAGATACGATCATCATCGCCCAGACTTGCTCGAGAGCTTTTGGATCGCGGATCATCTTGCAGCCATTCAACAGGGCGTCCCAGGAACCAATGTCTGGAGTCAAATCGTTTCTGATCATATGATTCCAAACTTCAATCGCTCGAGGGTACTGTTTAAGGCCCATGAATACAAAAATGAAATAGTTGTAGAATGCAGGAGTGAGAAAACCAAATCGATAACCAGAGACGGAACCATGTTTGTCAGTTGGGACGTGAATTGGAAGCTTCTGTGCCTGTGACCATAGCCGGTCCAGTGAATCCAAGTCTCTCCTAGCAAACGCATTGCCAACCCTCGTGTGTAAAAGCTGCGATCGCTCAGTGTCTGTGGCTGTAAAGTTTTGTGGGACCTCCTCCTTCTCGGTGAATTCCTTTATGGCGGGCCAGTCATCTCTGACAAGTTTGACCACGGATTCAGGGACATCTCGAAAAAACACAGCGGCATCACTAAGAGTCATCGTACATGCGTTGACCATACTCGAGAACATTAACATGAGTGGCTGGACAGCTTGCACAGTATCCGCTCCAATTCCAGTCCTATCAAGTCTAAGGAGAAGGTTTAGGGTTCCGAACGCGACTGTAGGTAACTGGTACATCTGACCTGGTGGAAATCGGGGAGTAAGAAGACTAAATGCATATTGAATTCCATTTTCGCGCTTTTCCACATAAATGCTGTGCACAGAATGATGAGGAAGTTTTGACCAGTCAGAAAGAGAAGGAATGATTTCTGGCCTGTGTAATTTGTGTTCTGTCATGCGATCTCGTCGAACTCGCCGACGACAAACGATGTTCCAGCTCGTGAGAAGCTCAGATAGTAATGACTGACCCTTTTCCGATGTCACATCGACTTCCAAAATGCTTTTGATTAATATGATTATCATTTTGATCCATTGGGTACCACGCAGCAATCCCAACTCAAATGTGACTACTATCATTTCCGGAAAAGTAGGTACATCGTCACGAAGAGGCTGCTCCTTCCTCTTATCTCCTATAAGTCTCAGTAACTCAGGTACTCCAGATTTGAGAGAATCAGGCCATGATGTTCGACTGACGGAACCATTTTTCCAAGCGGAAGGTCCAAAATGTTCCACGAAAAAGGACCAGCAGTCGCCGAGAGGGCATTCCTCCCGGAGCATTTTCTTGAATTCTCCCGCATGTTCGTAAGACTTCATCGAAGATGACGTCTGCCGGGAAAGCTCTGATATACGAGCTGGTTGGTGAATGGATTGTTTCTTGCGGGTCTCCTCAAACATTGACTCCAATGCATCTACTGGCATTTTGGTAGCATGGCGAGGGGCTGGTGGTCTTTGGCGTGGTTTTTGACTATGCCTAATGTCGCCGCCTTGAAATCCCCTCGTAGATCCCTCATGGCTCTGCTCATTCGCGGAGCTTTGAGGGGTACCTATTAGAGAGTTAAATGTAGCTTTCGATTGCCATTGGAGGGGTTTGTTTCGACGTAAATGACTGATTGTTCGTCGACATGTTATACAGATATAAGGAGAGCTCATGTCACCTATCTCGCAATGCAATAAGACTTGACTCTCTCCAGAAAAAAGGTTGTGTAGGTAGTCGCAGGTCGAACTTCAAAATAATATAAATTTACTGTAACATAAAGGATCGGAGGATCGAAACACCGACACCGATCAGCACGCACAGACTTCATTCATTACTTTGAAAGTCAACTCACCTAATAAACCCCCGGCTCGGCTTCAAACATGATGTTCAAGCTTGACACGTTCCAACGCTTTCCGGTTGTCAGGAAAGGAGCTTGAGGTTGAAAGAAAAGGAAAATGACTACACTACAACCCCGTGGTCCATATTCGCAAGAGGAGCTCAAAAGGCTGTACCCAGAAGATCTACAACTGCAACTTGTCCAGGTCCTCCTTCGACATGGCGAACGAAGCCCTGTCTCTGCGAGATTTCAGAACGCTGGGTTGAAACCTTTTTGGCCTTATTGTTCAGCAGCCCGGAGAATGGTGAGCGCTACAATGGAAGCTAATTCCTCGGATTGGACTCCCCTCCAATGGAGACGTCGTCTGGAAACATTTGATAGTGATGATGGTCCGACTATCGCACGCGGGCCTCGCGGAGAGGTAGATGATGTTTGTAACTTGGGTGAGTTGACAGACAAGGGAAGAGAAACAACTTCACAGTTGGGGACACGACTTCGAAGACTTTATGTTGACCAATTGCAATTTCTACCTTCAATGATCCATAATACTGATTTCATATACCTTCGCGCGACACCAATTCCAAGAGCTCTGGAGTCACTACAAGAGGCCTTCTTGGGAATATATCCTCCCAAGTCCCGTGCTGCATCTTGCCCTCCGCCAACAATTATCACACGCGCGCCTGCTGGTATGTGTTGCAAGCCCTCAAAATGTAAGCTCGCTGCTAATTGTTCAAACTCAAGACGAGACTTTGTTTCCGAATGATGGTGGTTGTAGAAGGTTTGTCCAACTGTCAAGAGCTTTCGCACAGCGAACTGCCGATCATTGGAATAAAACAGACGAAATGGAATATCTCAACAGAATGATAGGAAAGTGGATGCCGGAACACAGTAAACGAGTAGCTGTCGACTCCCACCCCAGACTTTCTGGCATCATGGATACTATAAATTCCACTCTAGCCCATGGCCCTGAAACTAGATTGCCCAAAGAATTCTATGATAAAAAAGGTCGGGCCATTATAGAACGAATAGGAGTGGAGGAATGGTTTAGCGGATACAAAGAGTCGGAAGAGTATCGTTCTCTCGGCATTGGAGGGCTCATGGGAGATCTGGTGTCAAGGATGGTTGGAAGTGTTGAACATAACGGGCAGGATGGGTTGCTAGAAACTGGCGGTGAGACTGGCTCAACTGGCCTTGGTAGAGGAGGGGAGAAGGCTATCAAGCTTAGCTTGAGTGGTTGTCATGATACTACTCTTGCCGCCGTTCTTACTAGTCTAGGGGCATTCGAGGGCGAGCCTTGGCCACCGTATACGTCTCATATCGCATTAGAGATGTTCCGCAAGAAGCGATCTTCGTTTGAAGAATTTAAGTATGAGCCTTCTGAGACCCGCAGTACCGGCAAAGGACTGCTTTCAATATTTGGATTGGGAAAACAAAATGAAGCAAGTCCGGTCGGTATCGCAAGGAGAAAGCTTCGAGACCTTTCAGAAACCGAAAGATCTAAGCTGGACGGTTACTATGTCAGGATTCGATACAATGATCAAGTCATGACAGTTCCTGGCTGCAGGGCACCAGGCAAACACTTGGACGGTGACGAATCATTCTGTACATTGGTAATTGCGCACTTCCAAGCTCCCCCATAAACCTTCAATTGACACGATTTCTAGGATGAATTTAAAAACATAGTCGACAAGTATACTCCTGCCCACTGGAAGTCGGATTGCTTGAATAACATAGATGCGCCAGCTTTTCCAAAGATTAAAGAGCCCGCAGGATATTAAACATGAGATGTGCAAATATTACACAGTTCTCGTTGGAAGGGGATAGATGTATATCACGTTTTAGCGGTTTTGTATTGTCTGATATTGTATAGATCGTTGTATGTGATCCAAAGAGATTAGTGCATTGGTGCTGGTATCTAAGAACCCAAGTCTTCTTTCTCTCATATACCAATCTTTCCACCGTGTGGCTTGGTAGCGTTTTCTTTTATTTTCAAATATAGGTCTAATGTATATCCAATATTGTTCCCAAACTTGTGAACATCTAAAACATCCCATCCCATAGTGCACCCTTATAATCTAGATGGTTCCGAAGGGTTTCCTGGTTTCTTCCCTTCAATGACAACACCGAGTGCGGATCCGGCATCCAGGGCCGGCAGAGCTGGAGTGGTAGAGAACGATTCGTCTCCGGAAAAACGCCTAAAAAGTTAGTACATATCAGTTCTCTATTCCATTTGAAAGAAGCATCAGAGAACTCACCATCCTCGCTCTTCTCCGCCACTTAAGAAGCTACAGTCACCATTCTTGACAATTTCCCATCCACCTCCAACACCATTGCCATTTCTCCATTCCACTTCCGGGATCTCCTCCTCTGGACCCTTCCACATATTCACGTCTTTTGCTGCTTGATATCCAGTCTCCTTCCTCTCGAAAACACTCAATCCGCAGGTAAATGGTCTGAAATCCTCTTCGCCTACATCCTCCGGCATTCTTCCTGTCAAACATCTCCCAATTGCTATCAACGTCGCCGCATGTGTGCAGATGACAATAGCCTTGACACCCTCTCTATCCGCATCTTCTATCACCCTATGTAACGCATATGCTGTTCTATCATGCAATGTTTCTATACTCTCCCCATTAACACTAGGTCGAATTTTCGGCACATACTCCTTATCATATGTCGGGAATAAAGAATGTAATAATTCAGGAGTAGCAGGACTTGGGTGATCGAATCGAGCGGTGCCGTACCATTCACCAAGTCCGTTCTCGCCGCGGATTTTGAGGGTAGCTGATTCGGTTGCGGTGGAAGAGAGGTATGGAACGAGAGGAGAGATGGTCTGAATACAGCGGTAAAAAGGGGAAGAGTAAATTCGTTCGATCGGTGGGGAGAGGGTGCTTAGATGAAGACCAAGTTCTGCGGCTTGGGCTTCGCCATAGCCTGCGAGCGCCGGATCGCTGGGTATGCCGGTGGGAGTTGGGATGTTGGAGGTGTAGGTACCTGTTGAAGGATCAACAATCCAATTGGATCTAAACTTGGGAAAGTCAGTTTGATTAGCGCAAACTATGAGATAAAACTTACGCCATGGCGAGTTACGTAGATTGTTGTCAACGAACGTGGGGACTGAGAAGACATTCTTTTTGTCAGTTCTTCTGGTTTGTTAAAAAATATAATCTCGTGTACTTTGAGTTGTTTTTTCACGATGACGTTTTGTGGAGGAAAATAAATGTACCTGGTCTTTTCTCCGCGCCTCGGCTGCGATAAGATAAAGAAAGGGGCCCAGGTGGAGGAGTTCCGGAGTTTTAATAAATTGTAGATAAATTTGGGATTGCGTTACATCAAAGAGGAATGTTATTTGACTTTGTTAAAGGCGGAAGTCGGTGCCTTTGTGTCATTTGATACAATTAATAGTTTTTCATGTATAGTAATCAAAATATGAAATGGAAAAGACTGAACTGTATTTATACATCATTGGGAACTAATACACAGATGTGGTCATGATATGTACAGCGAATGGCCATCCCATGCAAAGTAGCTGATTCATACCATAGTGAATCACTATTCCTTGCCCTTCGTAGTTTCATATCTATGAGAAGTTAGCATCAAGTAATCGCTATCGGTTAAGGTGACAACATACCTCTTTCCTCTGAACCCCCATACGCCCCAGTTACCACAGCTAATGTCTTGAGGGTCCATGTCATTGAGATCCCATCTCAAGCTTCGGAAGCGATTCTCTCCTGGTTCCATTAGCATGTCCATTTCTCCTCCCACGGTCTTCTTGACCCAATCAATATCACGATCCATATCGTATTGTGTGTATCCGGTAACCAAAATTGGTACCTTGGTCTCTAACAACTGTGGGATGGTTTCCGCCCACTCGTGTGAGCTGGCTGGGTGTCCCAAGCCAGGATGGAATAGCATGAAGCAATCAAAGTAAGGATCATAAGGAGAGAAGTGACCAGCCTTGTGAAGGGTGTGATAGTACTCCACGAAGGTACTAATCTTCAAGGAGTTCGTTATACGATCCTCAACAATTGAGCCAAAAGGATTTTCCGGAGTTCGTTTGGGCAAAGGAAATTCGGCATCTCTGTTCGCCATACTTTCGGGCCCGATGAAAATCAGGTGGAATGTAACACGAGGAAACAAATGAGCCAACTGCACCCAAACTTCTCTGGGCAACGAAGATTCTGCGCGAGCTCCAAGGATAAAGATTCTCATTGGAGGCGGGGTTGGCTTAAGGTTCTTAATTTCAGATCCACCTCCGTTTAGTGCAGGATGTAAATTATAACGTAGAGCTGGTTTTAGTTAGCAACAGATATCTTTGAGAACTACGAAAGGTTGTCATACCACTTAAACTCTTTAGACCTTCGACTGTCAATCTGCCGCCTTTCTTAATATTGTAGGGGCTCAATTCATGCATCACGCTTCCAATAGTAAGAGGGTACGTCAATAACCTAGTCGCCTGTCTTAGACTTCTCTCGTCATTGATAGCTCTAAACTCCCGTGAGAAGAGTAGAGTATCCCAATTTGTCATGTTAACCATAGCCTCTTCAATCTGATCTCCAGGGTACTCGAACTCGGGGAAGAACCGCCCTGAACGTAGATCATGATCATCCTCGTTTATCTCTCGTAAAGTATCACATATCTCCAAATGTGCCTCGTAATCATCAGCCCAATGCTCTTCTGAGCATGACACAGGTATTCCACAATCTGGGCATTCAAAATTGACATGTGCAGGCGGTAACGCGCCTGTGGCAGGTTTTCGTGCTTCGGGATCGTCTGGATTTGTTGGCAATCGAGTCTGATGGTGATCTGGGTGTGGACAATAGGCGTTCTGTTTCATAAAAGCTGCTCGTCTTCGCATCTCGGGAGATGGCGAATTCGAGAAGGAGTGGAAAAGGTTGTTTGGCATCAAGAGAGCTCTTCCTTCAACCTCTGGTGGCGGGGTTGATTCCAAACCACCTGGACTTCGATATTGCGGAGGCTCATTTCTCGCTATCTGACCTTGTCCAAACGATATTGCTCGACGACCTAAATCTTTTTGTGCCAATTGATTCCCGGATGGCACATTCGAAGAGAGCTTGGGGCTTCTACTACTGCCGGAAGCAATGGTTCTTCGTCCTAGGCCAATTGACATGGGCGTTCTCCTAAGTGCATGTAGGCATTTCTGACAGGTATATGAAGCTGAAGAACGCATGATTCTTTAAACCGCTGTAAAGGGTCTTATATTTTTCAGAAGTAAAAGTGCTATACAGGCTGTGTTCAAGGAATTTGATACATGAGGTGATGATGAAATTCGATGATAAAGCGTCATGTGGTATCTCTTAAAGCGGCATGAATCTTCCTTTTAGCTCGTGAATATTTGTAGAATCAGCAAAACAACCTCGAGCACCAGCGCTGTGCGACAAGCTGCTTGTCCAGTCCTTACAAATGATACCATTTGTGTTTTACCGCGCGAAGTGATTACCTTTACCTGAAGCTGCGCAGACTTTCTGCGCTGCTGCCAAAATATGGCGACAACATCAAACCAATTCATGTACAGCTTGACCATCAATCCTCCCACCGCCATCACTCAGGCCATACTCGGACAGTTTGCTGGAACGAAAGAGCAGCAGATTGTGACTGCATCTGGTTCGCGTCTGACTCTTCATAGACCGGATCCGTCACAGGGGAAGATTATCACAGCACTTTCACATGATGTCTTTGGTATAATTAGAGCCATTGCAGCTTTTAGACTGGCTGGCAGCAATAAGGGTAAGTCCTTCGTTTGATCCCACTTGAGCTTCACTTAGTGATTTGAAGCATCGACGGCAGCACGAATTACACCGCTATGAATAGTCTATGAGGACGAGTTCTATAGAAAGTCGGTCACAATTGAGAGCTAAGCTAAATAAACAATCGCAGATTACATTATCATCACATCAGACTCTGGCCGTATAACGATTGTGGAGTTTATTCCGGCACAAAACAAGTTCCATCGCTTACATCTCGAGACTTTCGGTAAGTCTGGTGTTCGAAGAGTAGTTCCAGGACAATACCTGGCCGTAGACCCGAAAGGCAGAGCTTGTCTAACCGCGTCGGTGGAGAAGAACAAGCTCGTATATGTCCTGAATCGCAATTCCCAGGCTGAACTCACTATATCGTCTCCTTTGGAAGCCCACAAAGCTCAGACTTTGGTGTTCGCATTGGTAGCCTTGGATGTGGGATATGCAAATCCGGTGTTTGCGGCTCTCGAGGTTGATTATGGAGATTCGGATCAGGACCCAACAGGTCAAGCCTATGAGGAGATTGAGAAACAGCTTGTCTACTACGAACTTGATCTTGGTTTGAATCACGTGGTACGAAAATGGTCGGATCCTGTCGATCGAACGGCGAACATACTTTTCCAGGTACCTGGAGGAACTGATGGGCCCAGTGGTGTTTTGGTTTGTGGAGAAGACAATATCACATATAGACACTCTAATCAGGAGGCCTTCCGCGTTGCTATACCCCGCCGCCGTGGCGCAACTGAAGACCCACAAAGAAAACGAAACATTATAGCAGGTGTTATGCACAAACTTAAGGGTGCTGCAGGAGCCTTTTTCTTCTTGTTACAGACAGACGATGGAGATCTGTTCAAGATAACCATTGAGATGGTAGAAGATGACAGTGGGCAGCCAACTGGCGAAGTCAAACGTCTCAAGATCAAGTACTTCGATACAGTACCTGTTGCGGCAAGTCTTTGTATCCTTAAAAGTGGTTTTCTTTTCGTTGCAAGCGAGTTTGGCAACCATCAATTCTATCAATTTGAAAAGCTTGGTGACGATGATGAGGAGATAGAATTCGTCAGCGATGATTTCCCAACGGGAGCTAATGAGCCGTACACACCCGTCTATTTTCACCCAAGACCGGCAGAGAATCTGAGCTTAGTCGAAAGTATTGACTCGATGAATCCTTTAATGGACTGCAAAGTCGCCAATCTTACCGATGAGGATGCACCACAAATCTATTCAATTTGTGGTACTGGCGCTCGAAGTACTTTCAGAACCTTGAAACATGGTCTGGAAGTCAGCGAAATTGTTGAGTCTGAACTGCCCGGTGTACCATCTGCAGTTTGGACGACAAAGCTTACTAGAAATGATGTTTACGATGCTTATATCATTCTATCCTTCTCGAATGGTACCTTAGTCCTCAGCATCGGTGAAACGGTGGAAGAAGTAACTGATACTGGATTCCTGTCATCGGCTCCAACACTAGCGGTGCAGCAACTTGGTGAGGACTCTTTAATTCAGGTTCATCCCAAGGGTATCCGACACATTCGCGCGGACCGTCGCGTGAACGAGTGGGCTGCTCCTCAGCATCGCTCGATCGTTGCAGCTACCACGAACGAACGGCAGGTTGCTGTAGCGCTAAGCTCAGGAGAGATTGTCTATTTTGAAATGGATTCAGATGGATCCCTCGCTGAATATGACGAGAAGAAAGAGATGAGTGGCACGGTTACATGTTTGAGTCTTGGCGAAGTTCCTGAAGGACGTCAGAGAAGTCAATACTTAGCTGTTGGCTGTGACGATTCGACAGTGCGCATTCTGAGTTTAGATCCCGAGTCTACCCTCGAGAACAAGTCGGTCCAAGCTTTAACTTCTCCTCCCAACGCTCTTGCAATTATGGCTATGTCGGACTCATCCTCTGGTGGCTCAACTCTATACCTTCACATTGGACTCTATTCCGGTGTCTATCTGCGGACCGTTCTGGACGAAGTCACCGGAGAACTTTCTGACACACGAACACGTTTTCTTGGACCAAAGCCTGCCAAACTTTTCAGGGTGTCAGTCCAAGGTCAGACTGCAGTGCTTGCCCTCAGCTCTAGACCGTGGCTAGGATACTCGGACCCTGTCACTAAAGGATTTATGCTCACACCACTCAATTATCCTGCTTTGGAATGGGGCTGGAACTTCAGTAGTGAACAATGTACTGAAGGAATGGTGGGAATTCAAGGACAAAATCTAAGGTACGTTCATACAGTCCCCCATTTTTCTAAAAGCATCGGATACTATGATGATTTTCTTATCGTTAAACTTCTTACGTCTTTCATGACTATGAGGATTGAACATTATAATTCCAATTGTTCCTTCTGAAATATCTAACATAAACTCTCCTTTGAAATTCTACATTTGTAATTGTGCAAAAGCTAATCGACTATAGAATATTCTCTATCGAGAAGCTCACCGAAAATCTCTTGCAGGAATCCATTCCTCTGACCTATACTCCTCGTCGTTTCGTCCGACATCCTGAACATCCTTATTTCTACGTCATCGAAGCAGATAATAACATACTTTCTCCAGCCACAAAACAAAAGTTACTCGAGGATCCTTCGGTTGTAATTGGCGATGCCACAACACTTTCCCCTGAGGAGTTTGGATACCCAAGAGGCACAAATCACTGGGCTTCTTGTATCTCTGTCGTCGATCCCGTGACCGAAAAGAAAGTTCTGTCTAAGATCCACCTTGAGGACAATGAATCAGCAGTCAGTATCGCCGTTGTTGCTTTCGCCAGTCAAGAAGACGAAACGTTTCTGGTTGTCGGTACTGGTAAAGATTTGATAGTTAGCCCGAGGTCATCCTCTGCAGGTTTCATACACGTGTATCGTTTCCACGAGGACGGTAAAGAGCTCGAATTTATACACAAAACGAAAGTGGAAGAACCACCTATGGCAGTACTTGCTTTCCAGGGTAGGCTCTTGGTTGGAGTTGGCAAAGATCTACGCATTTATGACCTTGGAATGCGTCAACTCCTGCGGAAATCACAGTCCGAAGTTGCACCTACCATGATTGTTGGACTACAGACTCAAGGTAATCGCATCATTGTGAGTGATGTTCAAGAGAGTATCACCATGGTTGTGTACAAATTTCAAGAGAACAGACTTATTCCATTCGTGGATGACACCATCGCAAGGTGGACGTCATGTACTACCATGGTGGATTATGAGACTGTTGCCGGAGGGGACAAATTCGGTAATCTGTGGCTCCTCCGTTGCCCTACTAAAGCCAGTGAAGAGGCAGATGAAGAAGGTTCCGGTGCCCATCTCCTGCACGAACGACAATACCTGGCTGGAGCTCCACATCGATTAACGTTAATGGCCCACAACTATACGCAGGATATTCCTATGAGTATTCAAAAGACCAACCTCGTTGCCGGAGGTAGAGACTGTTTGCTGTGGAGTGGACTTCAAGGCACACTTGGTATATTGATACCATTCGTCAGTCGAGAGGACGTAGATTTCTTTCAGACATTAGAACAACATCTCAGATCAGAAGACGCACCTCTGGCTGGAAGAGATCACTTAATATACCGAAGTTATTATGTGCCAGTGAAGGGCGTTATTGATGGAGATTTATGCGAAAGATATACCCTCTTGCCAACGGACAAGAAACAGATGATTGCAGGAGAGTTGGACCGTTCGGTTAGGGAGATTGAGAGGAAAATTTCGGTAATTACTTACCCCTTTTCGTATAATTTAGGAAGATTCTGAGGCTAACAATACTTGTAGGATATTCGGACAAGATCGGCATATTAGTTTGGCGCAACATGGAACTGGACTTTGGAGGCTGCTAACGGGTAGTGAATGCTATGAATTGTAATTTTACATGGTTTAAAATACAAAAATAAAGATAAAATCTGTACTATCACTATGACAGCAGTGACCACTCGCGAGAAGTCTCATGATCTCTGCCCGGTGAATCTTCTTCTCCCAACATCAACTTTTGTCTTCCCTTTGCCCTTACCTTTATCCAGTATAGGATTATCCCTCTCCCATCTCTCATCATCTTTGTATACTCCCATCGCGAGCTCTAGATCATAATTCGCCTGTTCGAGATAAAGGACTGCGATGTCGTATCTAATGAAAGATCAAATACGTTAGCCTTCCTCTCTTCTTTCCTTAACATTCCATGCATCCATTTATTCCAACCTCCTACACACACAACACAGCCTAAACCCCGCATACCCCCATCTCCTCCCCCCAATCAAAATAAACCAAACCAAACCAAAAGTATAAAAAAGAAAAAAGAAAAAAGAAAAAACTCACTCAGCAACCTTACACCCCACCATAAACCTCCTTACACAGCCCTTCCTCCTCAGCTCCTCCTCCCCCTCCACGGGCCCCGGACTCAAACTCACACTTGTGTTACACCATTCCCGGGGTATACGAACCGTTTTCTTAGCCGATAGCAGGTGATCGCTCGTAATCCCATTTTTCCGTCGCAAGATATCGAGGGGGATATTGTAGCGTAGGGAGAGGGAAGTCATGGAATCGGTGGCGTGGTTGAGGTAGTGGAGGGGGTCTTCTGGTTGTGGTTGTGGTTGTGGTTGTGTTTGTGGTTTTTGAGGATACGGAGGAGAGGAAGGAGAGGAAATATGAGGATGATGATGAAGTGATTCGTAGGATGGGGGTTTGTATGTATATTCATGTCCATCTCGCGCTATCGATGCAGATCTGGTGGAATCTAATGTCGTAACTCCGTCTAATATTCCTCCACTTCGCACCTGACAGAAAGGACAGTAAGTCCTAAATCTCCCGTTGCCCTCTATACACTCGCCGCATATAATGCGTTCGCAACACGATAATCTTCGATGCTCCGTCCCGGCCCCCTCTCTCCAAATCCCATCTTCTTTTTCCTTCTGTAAATCCCCTGATTCGAATCTCCAATCCGCCGTCTCTCGATCACGATGGCCATTACAAAGTCGTTCTCGGTTCCTCTGCCCATCTTTCTCTCTATCATCTGTATACATTGCCGTCTTTTCCGAAAGAGTCCCCTCTTCTTTCATTTCCCCATTCTCTTCCCCATTCCCATCCCCATTTTCTTTCTCATCGCCACTCAAACTCTCCTTCCTCGATCCAAAAGAGGAAGAATTACTATCACAACCTATTATCGAAGCTAAATAAGAAGGCGGTCCACTCCCCAATCCATTCCCCAGTTCACTCCTCCCTATAAGCGCAAGCAGCCGCGCACAAGTGCAGCAAGATTCTTGATACATTTCATTCGTTCCTTTTCTGATCCGTATGATTGATCTCTGTTATATAGTATAATATGTATTGAAAGTAAGAGGAAAAGAGTATGAGAAAATAAATGAAGGAGTGTTTTAATGTTGGTTTATTACATATTTGCCCCCTCGCTTTGTGTGGAGTCGGGGTCGGACATTTCTCTTATCGGAATGCTTATCAGCCTGTACCTAAATAAATAATACTTGTACCTGTAAGTGTAAGCGTCATCATTGTTTATCCAGCCGAGAGATTTACTTGTACTTGTGGCGTTGGGATATAAAAATATCCATCATATTAATCTGGTCTGGTCTGGTCTTAGTCTGGTCTCACATCGTCTTAAATTTTGAATTGCATAGAATAACGTGACATCATAAGGGTTTTGTATCATTTGTGTCATTAATCTACATTGTGTATGTCACTTCGCTGATGGAGAAATATCTACAGAAACCTTGCAGAGTCACCATGTGGTTATGTTACATATGCAAGGCTTATTTAACAAGCAAGTATAGTGAGGGCAATATCAATATATCATTATACCAGCGCAGCCGCTTCGTGCATTGCGATTCCATTAGGAATAGAGGGTGCCCCATTTGAAAGATCAAGGTGATGTAATAGGTTGGACGTTTCAGACATGGTTTCTTGAATCAATCCTTCTTCGTTGAGTGATCTAGATCGGTTAGAGTGTGGTGGAGTGATACCATTTTCTTGATCATGATCGTGTGGTCCAATTCCTGGAGGAGACTTCCGATAGTTCAGTCCCGAGTTGTAAAGCCTTTGTGATCTGGCTAAGGCCACTAACTCTTTTTCGTTAGGGAACAGCCGAGACAGTTCTCGTCTTGGTGCTTTGGATTCCGGGAAAGGTTTTGTACTCGTTTTGGTTTCAATATTCGAACGTATGACTAATGACCCATCAATGTATCTTTGGGGGGCAGGCCAGAACGGATTGCTCGGATCATAGTCTAAATCTTGTTCATACTTGTTGACCGGAGGGGTGCCCAAGGGGACAAGCTCCTGGTATTCGACAGCCATTTCAAGGCCTCGTAGGTGAGGAAAACTAGGTACAATGAACATGAATTCAGATACCTATAGTAGTGTAAGCAGGTGAACCATCTCCAGACATATAAGACACATACTTTTACGAAAAAAAGATCGAGTCCAAAGAATAATAATTTGGCGTTATCTTCCGGGAGATGGGTTGAGCCTCGTTCAGAAAGTGGGAGTATATCTAGAGGAAGACCAAAGGAATATTTTGCGAGTACGAGGGGCCATATAGATGCTTTGAGATCCATCTCTAGTGGAATACGCTCCCATGCCGTATCTGTTGCAGACCAGTCAATATACACTTTCCTAATTTGCTTGAGCTTACTCACATCTTGATAGCTCCAGGTCTTTCTCTCCCAACAGCAACGCAACGTCAGTGTTGAGCATCCACTGCTCTCGAGCATTGGGATGGCCTGTTGCTCTTGGTCTGATTGTGTCATATCGATATCCTTTTATAGTTCTGAACTTGGACAAAGATGCAATTCTGGGCGTCTTAGCTTGCTGAAGTTGATCAAACTCTCGAAGTAGATGCGGCAGTTTCGATAATCGTTCTGCTTCTTTTTCTCGCGCTTGTCTCGCTTTCTCAAGTCGTTCTCGCTCTTGCGCAGCGGCCCGGTTTTGTTCCAGCTTTTCCCGGTCTATTCTTTTCTGTTCATCATATAGTCGCCTTTGTTCTGCCTTGTCGCGCTCTTCCTGGGCTTGTCGTACTTTTCGATCCTCTTCCTCTTGCGCTCGCTTGGCAGTTTCCTCTTCGATGACTAGCTTCTCCTGAGCCTCCTCTGCTTCTTGGGCTTCTCTAGCCTCCCTTGTTTCTTTTTCCCTTGCTCTCTTGTCCTCTGCTTCTCTCGCCGCCTCCTGAGCTTCTTTGGCCTGCTGTTTAGCCTCCTCGGCTTTCTGCGCTTCACGAGCTTCCCGAGTCGACTTTACTTGTTTCTTGCGTTCCAGATCGACCGAATTTGTCTTGGCTGCTTGAGCTTCCTCATTTTCGTGATTGGAACTCGTCTCACATTCTCCCGTGCCCTTGGTTGGGATTTTCGATGGTTTCTCTTTCGTAACCTTTGGTGACATCTTGTCCTGAGAGGATGATACATCAAGATTGGGCACCGGATGATCAATATGTGAGTTTGTTGAGTTTTCTTCCGTGGCTACGTGCTTCGAGGGCCCCTCTAACTTCCGACGCTTAGACGGAGCACCATCAACATCCGTGGCGGCCATTATATCATGAGTACCCGTGCGAGGTGGCGTTGTACTTCGACGTTGTCGTTTTATTGGACTCTTATCGTTGCGGATGGACGCCAGCCTGTCTTTAGAATTATCTCGCCTTGTACCTTTGATTTTGTCATGCCTTTCGCCCTTATCAGGAGTCGCCTCGGCGCTTGAATGTTTTGATATCTGTTCTTCATCGGCAGGTTCGCTTGGCCGTGCAATGCTTGTATTTTTGTGCTTACTATCTGTATTCTTCAGCTCTTCTACGCCGCGTCGGTCCGTAACAGATGTAGTAGAAACATTCGATGTAATACTGCCGCGCCTTTGTTTATCCCGCTCTCCTTTTAATTCCTTGCCAGAAACGAGCTTACGTCGTGGTTTCGTAGGTTCGTTTTCAGACGACATTGCGGCAGCATCGGGTTCCGTTACCTTTGGTGCTTGCAATTTTCTCTTGGGAGGCCCTAGAGGAGTGCTTTCCGTGTCTGAAGTCGGATGCGATGCATCATTTTCCTCCTTTCTCGGACGCCCTGGGCCCCGTCTTGCTTGATTCTGCGCGTTATGACTTTGACGAAGGGAAGAGCCGCTTCCGTGCTGACCTTTTTGCGAGTCTGTGCCCTTGTCCGTCGTTTTCGAGGGACTTCTCTTTCGCGATGATGAAGAGAGATCACGAGCAGCCCTTAATGGCCGTTTATGATCACGGCCGCGATCAGTGTCTCGAAGGAGTTTAGGAGAACGAGATTTCGAGGGTGAAGATTTGACTGGTTTAGAGTAACCACTGAAAGCTTCTTTGAGTGTCTCAACCACCACTTCGTAGTTGTGGCTGCCTCTTTCTCTCTCCTGAGCGATTTCATAATAAGTTTTATTGTGCCATCGCTTGGTCGGGTCGAAATCTCCTGAAAGCAAACAGTTGATCACATCAATATGTCCCTTATCAATCGCACAAAGCATTGGAGTAGACCATCGGGGATCTTCGCCCTTTAGTGGTTCTGGGTCGCGATCAAAATTGCCGATACCAAGGAGTAGTTGGACAGCAAAGTTGTCGCCCGCTTTTGCTGCTATGAGAAGAGATTTTGCATCTTTCCGGCTCTGATTGACATCCAACCATCTAGAAACATTGCTGTGATCGCCATTCTGGCATGCTTCACGGAGCATATCCACCTTACTAAGATCTCGATATAGATCTTGATCCGTGGTTTTATTCGATCGTGCCCGCATGCGGCTCGAACCACTTGGATATTCAGAGGTAGGACTGTGGCGAGGACTATGTTTCGTGTAAGAATCGTGATCTGCACTTTCTTCAGTCGTTTGGTAGCCCAAAAGAGTGTTTCCAGATGCATCGTTCTTGATCTTTGCTTCTTCAATGAGTTGCTGCAAATCTTCCCTCGTTTTGTCGTCTCCGTTATAGGCTGCTGCTAGATCACTAGGCTCGTCGCCCCCCATCTTCTTCGCCTTGCGCGGGTTGGCACCATGCTCCAGAAGTAGTTTCACCACTTCCACATGGCCATTTTCGATGGCATCATGAAGTGGTGTGTCACCGTCTAAATTAACCATGTCAACTGTACATCCTTTAATCAAAAGCATTCTAGCAATTTTGACAAAGCCTTCAAGACTTGCGGCATGAAGTGGTGTGATTAATGCATTGTCTCCTACATTTAGATCCGAAGGGTGTTTGCCCAACTCATCTGTCACTCCTGAGATGTTATTCTTGCGGACGAGATTTAATAAAGTGGTTGCGCCTGAACCGTCAACCCGTTTTCTAGGTGGATGGAAGGCGGCGGGTGACATTGTAGACTCTCCAGCAGTATGGATTGTGCGCTGCCGTGGTCGAGAGCTGCGAGGATATGAACGGCCGCTTGCAGAAGAGTCATCGGATTGGTACTCGGAAAATTGAAGAGGGTTTGGAATGCGCCCTTTTTTGTGACTTGAAGCATGAGTTGGCTTTGGCGGAAATTGAGTCGAGTTACTGCGTTTGTGGGAACGGCGATGGTGGGGAGACTCTGATCCCTCCTTTGTGACTCTTGAAGTACTTTCTGCATTGATAATTAAGGTTGGAGTGTTTTCTTTACTTTGCATACGACTGAAGGCAGAACTTCGATGTCGCTCCGCTTTCCGATCTTCGTGGTCGACGTGGTCATCACCAGACTCCGATGTTTTCTGTTCATCCCGCGGAAAAGCTCCATCAACAGATTTAGCCTTGTCATGAATCGCGGCGGGTGGCGATGGCGATTTGTGAATTCTCAATTCTGGCGCAGGGAATTTGGGAAGAGACGAATGTCTTTTGTCCTGTAGATTAGATGCTTTCCCATTGCTAAGATGAGACTTGCTTATTCCAGATAACTCTGCCACCCCAGGCCTTAGACGCTTCCGCCTTCCATGGTTCTCTTTCTGAAAAGGTGCATCTAGTGAAAAAGTATCCCGTTTCCTCAACTCGGACGGCTTCCGAATATCTTCGTCGTCACTCTTATCTTCATGTTTGATCAACTTTCGAATTTTCGAGGGTGAGTGTCCATCTTTGCCTGGTAAGACGATCGTTTCTGCTTCGGAATCGCTCTTCACCTCAAGGTCTTCAAGAGACACATCGGGAATGTCCACTTCCATTACAACCTCCGCCTCAGTCAGAGTCACCTGTGGAGAGTTTTTTTTTTCGAAAAGACTTGGACTTCTAATAGTAGTAGTTGTGTAGTTGGTTTTATCCTTTCGAGCGTCAAGACTGGTAGGCAAGTCCCCATGCCTTGCAGGTGTTGTTCCCTCATGACCTTGAATATCCATAACATCTAGGCTATATGTCGCTTTGTCCTGCAGATCATCCTGGCCTGTAATATGAGTAGACACTTTGATTGTATCAAATTATAAGGACAAGGAGGAGCATCCGAGTCCTCAAAAGCGATTATTGAGAGTGATTGATTTGATTGAATGCGCTGATTAATTAGTTTGGAGTAGGAAGGATCGTGAATGGTGTCTTTCCGAGATCTTTTGCTTGTTATATTTTTTGATAAAATATGGAAGATATCATTAAATTCGTAATCATTGATGGTGAATGTCTTTTTATGTGAAATATATGTAGGTTTTCGAGGATGTTGGAGGGTACTCTAACTGGGTAACTTTATTCTAGTAAAGACTAAGAGAACGCTAAAGACTACGGTTACCCATCGATTGCCACAGAACAGGGGATAAAGAATTGTTATGGAGAGAGGTAGGAGCAAATAAGATAAAATAAATTATTAGTGATTATTCCCATACTAACTACTATTTCCTAAATCCACCCCTTATCTATCTAGTATATATATATATGTTTTGACTTGGGCTTGGGAAAGAGGGAAGAGGGAAGAGGATAGAGGAAAGAGAAAAGGAAAAAGGAGAAGGAGAGAAGGGAAAAGAGATAGAGAGAAGATAGGAAGAGTTAGTTTAGTACGAGTAATTCAATCATTCATCTGATATTATGTACTTAGAGTATCTAGTAGGTACAGAATAGGAGTGTATTGCCTAATTTTGGAAAAGATTATTAAATACTCTTTGAATGTATAAGTCTTATCTAGTATTTATAAAGCTTGAGATAGAGTGTTCAATTCTATATTCAAAATAATGAAACGATAAGATAATACTGTACTAGTGTTGATACAATATATACAGCAGTGCAGTAGTGACAACTTTATAAATTATAAGTCATATAAGTTGGTAAACAACGCATTAACCGATGAACCACTTTTTCTCTTTAGTTTGTATCAAAGAGTAAAGATTATCATGGCTAACATGGCTAACATGGCTGGTAAAGCAAAAGATTTGCCCATAAGTTTTCTTTAACAAATCGGGTCAGTTAAAAATAGGTTTAGACTTACTGCATACACGATTCAAGCTTGGTCCGGACTATTCTATTTCCCCTTAACCTTTATCTCTTTAGACTTCTTCGTCATCTCTTCGTCATAGAGATTGTATCAAACAATCATCAATCAACCATGGATCTTCAACAATTGTCATTACCAACATCTCTCAATGAGACCAAAATCAAGACTCTTCCCTCGAAAGCATTTTATATTTCTGATTTTCTTACGGAAGAGGAAGAACAGGTACTGTTGCAGAAAGTATGTAAATTCTGAGCTCACGCATCATTGATGGCTCGAGATTTGACATTTGACATTATGGTATTTGCAGATTTCGACGGCACCGAAACCACGATGGAAGCAACTAACTCGTCGTCGCCTTCAGACATGGCCCTCCGATTTGACGAAGAACACTTTACTGGCTGCGCCTCTCCCTAAATGGCTAACAGAACCTGTTGTCTCTCGGCTTCTCTCCTTACCTATCTCTCGCGAAGACGGAGGACGCCATATCTTCAGTGATAGTCCCCATGGATGTCCGAATCATGTTCTCATAAATGAATACCTGCCAAATCAAGGAATTATGCCACACAAAGATGGATCCGCCTACCATCCTGTCGTCTGCACTGTAAGCTTGGGCGCAAGTCTATGCTTGGATATATATGGGGACAAAGAGGATGGGACAAGGCAGGAGCAACCAAGCTGGAGAATTCTTCAGGAACCAAGGAGTTTATTAATCACTACAGATGAGCTATACACTAAGTATTACCATGGTATATCGGAGGTTGAAGCAGATATCAATCTCAACTCAACAACTGTTGCAAACTGGGAACTCTTACGGTCCGAAGATGAGATCATTGACGGAAAATATGAAAGACGTGAGCGACTAAGCCTCACGTATCGCGACGTACTCAAGGTATCGAAATTGGGTGCTAAGCTAGGGATTTTCGGTAAACGCTGAGAGGGCGTCATATTGATATACACATGGTATTATCTCCAACAATCCTTAAAACTATACACGGTGAACTCTGAGAGGGCCACGTCTCAGTATACATATGGTACCATCCTCCATCTGCCTTCCACACTATCTACGCCAAACTTTGTGCTATACCACTTCCTCGTCGAATCTGCAGTTACACCGAGATTTGATATCACAAAACACAGACCTGCCAATATGGTTCTGTTCAGCATCTTGCCCTGGGGCGCGGCTACGATGGTAATTGCAATATACAACAAGCATTCGCTAGTGTAATGGGGGCAGACTACGTAGCGGAAAAACGTGAGTGATGGGATAGTATACTTCTTCAAACTTGCTAGGTACTCATGACAGTCATGCTGAATTATAGATGCAACCACAAAGATGGGAACTGCTACGCAGGTCTTCAGGGAAGGCTTCGAGATCTCTATAGAATCCAGTGGGTTCTCGATTGCATTAAGTGTGGCTTTGGTAGTTAGTCACTAGAATAGGCTCAGAGTCAATATCACTCACCAATACCTTCAATCCAGACCGAAATGCCCATGAAGATATAGTACGCAATGCCAACAGCCCAAAGTCCAACCCACATCTTTGACTGAGAAGGTTTAGTGAACGTGAAACTTTCATACAATCTCCGGCTACCTTGGAAAGCCATGAATCCCCATGCCAAAGACACCTGATTGATCGTCATTGATTGCGTGGTATCTTGTTGAGAATACGAGGCAAGATATTTGAAAGCAGTTCCACGTGTGATGATTTGAAATGCCCAGAAAATCGAAGAGGCCACAGATACGATATAATAATGAGTGAACCAAGTATGAGGAACTTGGATGGAACCAATGTATTCCAGTATTCCAGTGGGCTTGCTTTGGATGAAAGTGGTTTTTGGAGTATTCGGCATGATCCCTCGACTGCCATAGTTCATGACATGCTGTCGGAATGAAGGTATCAAGGTACCAACTAAATCAACTGTGGTCCCTAGAATGAAGAAGGCTATGCATATAGTCGAAACGTCCATTGTATTGGCAAGAAAAGAAGTTGTACAGAAAATGGGCTCTTAGTAAAACTGTCATGTAAGTGAGTGGCATCCATCCATCTTAAGACTGAAAGGCCGCGGTGCGTGTGAGAGAATTGTATGCCTCAGGTTAGAAACGATGCGATCATAGAAATAATTTTTGATGCAAAGAACCAAAGAACCCCACAAGAAATTCACATAACTCAATTCAAATCCAAAATTTAAGACCCAGGGAATTTGCTGTATATTGTCTCGGTCAACCAACTTCTTAAGCAATAAACACCCCTCTATAAGTCTTCTGGATCTGACCAGAAAATTCCGCAGCCATGTCGACCACCGCTGATAAGGTAGGTCTCTCCATTCGCAGCTTTTTTCAAGTGCTAACACCCCGCTACAGATCAGAGGAATTGAAGATGAGGTATACTTCCGTCACCCGATCGTTTCGATTTCAATAAATTCTAATGAGATGATAGATGTCCAAGACGCAGAAGAATAAGGCGACGAGTTTCCATCTTGGACAGCTTAAAGCAAAACTTGCTAAGCTCAAGAGAGAGTTGTTAACCCCTACGACCAGTGGTGGAGGAGCAGGTGTAGGATTTGATGTAGCACGTACAGGTGTCGCCAGTGTTGGATTCATAGGATTTCCATCTGTGGGGAAAAGTACATTGATGAGCAAACTTACCGGACAACACTCGGAGGCTGCCGCATATGAATTCACAACCTTGACGACGGTACCCGGTCAGATTCTATACAACGGCGCAAAGATACAAATCCTGGATCTTCCCGGTATTATACAAGGAGCCAAAGACGGAAAGGGTAGAGGTCGACAAGTTATTGCGGTCGCTAAGACCTGCCATTTGATATTCATCATACTTGATGTCAATAAGCCCTTGACGGATAAGAAAATCATTGAAGATGAATTGGAAGGATTTGGCATTCGAATCAACAAGTCACCACCTAATATCGTGTTCAGGAAGAAGGACAAGGGTGGAATCAATATAACCAACACTGTCCCGATGACGCATATTGATCATGATGAGATCAAGGCTGTCATGAACGAGTACAAAATCTCATCCGCAGACATCGCCATTCGTTGCGACGCAACTATCGACGATCTGATAGACGTACTGGAGGCTAAAGGACGAAGTTATATTCCTGTCATTTATGCATTGAACAAAATCGATGCTATATCGATAGAGGAACTTGATTTGCTTTACAGAATTCCTAACGCATGTCCCATCTCTTCTGAGCATGGGTGGAACGTTGATGAACTGTTAGAACAGATGTAAGTTCATGATTTGAAAACCATTGTATAACACTTCGCCCTGGAATTCTGTCCATAGTTCATCAAGCGGTGCAGCGTTCTGGGTTCATCACCTACTGGCCTCAAAGAAAAAATGCAAGGCATTTTTTAGCCAGCGGCCAGCAGACTTTTGCGGTTACTACAGTTGCCTAAGACTCTAATACTAACCTTGAATAGGTGGGACAAACTTAACCTCGTCAGAGTTTATACAAAGCCCAAAGGAAGATTGCCTGATTACACTGCACCAGTGGTGCTACGTTCCAACAGGTGTACAGTTGAAGATTTTGTAAGTGGCTCCTACATTATTCCGAGGATCCGTAACAATACATCCAGTGGCTAACTTATCATTAAAGTGTCAAGCAATCCACAAAACTATTGTGGACGATTTCCGGGTAGCTATTGTTTATGGAAAATCCGTAAAGCATCAACCACAGCGTGTAGGGCTTAGTCACGAACTAGGGGATGAAGATATCAGTAAGTTTCGCATGGTCGCCTAATTGGCTTGAATTCCTGACTAAATCTTGATCAGTTACCATTATCAAACGATAGAAGACATAAGATAGAACAATGCGGTGTAACAACCAAGGATTTTCCCGTTGTACGAACAGTGCGGAGACTGATGTCGAAGAAGCCAAGCATCATCGGAAAATAGATAGATGAGCTGACCTATACATAATGGCAACGTTCGTCGGGAGTTAATGGCGTCAAGTCTCGGTACAGATACATTCGGACATTAGGTTGCTGGATTCTGGAGGAGAAGTTCGGTGGTTAGCTACTAGTAGTCGCTCGTAGGTTCCTACCTGCGAGCCGGACGCCCCTACTCACTTGACATGGAAACGCCACAAAGGCAGTCGAAGTGAAGGAGGGATAAATGAACATTTAAAGAAACAAATTTTCGCCAATATCTTGAATGACTTGGACAGGGCTCCCTCCCAATGCAGAAATATACTGTAATGTATACATATGACGCTCCTGTATTTTTGAGCTGAGTGATTAAGAATGGCGAACATTCATTGATGGATATGATTACATTGGATCTTCATGCGATACAGTAAGTAAATCACAAGAACGCCTACGATACCATCAACATGATACTTCTATGTTTTCTTGGATATGTACTGGGACGTGGATGAGATGAGAAGACCGAAGATGGGGTTGAGCTTGAGCTTGAGTTTGGGTTTGAGGTGAGGCAATAGTTATCAATACTTTATTTGTTTGGTTTTATAGATGGATAAGTGGATAGATAGATAGATGATAGATAGATGATATATCTGATAGCATGGGAGATAGTATGGGAGATACTGGTAGTGGCATGTTCATGTTCATGTTCATGGGTGTCGAGAGGGAGAGAGGGAGTAATTATTAATGTGAGTATGAGGTTGATAGTTCGCAGGGTGAATTGGGGAGGAAGGGGGGGGTTAGATTAGGTAGGTAGGCGGTTCCGGGTAGGTAGGTAGGTATCATGTTCTCTATTCGTTGGGATAAGATTAGTTTACATTAGTTTGAGAGGTATATGTATTGTATTGTACAATGAATGGGATTATAGCTTTGATCTTGTGTTATACTTGTTATTAATATACTCAAGTATTTTGGATTGATATCAATCATGGTTAGTTTTCTGCTAACATTTTTTTTCGCGCAACTTTTGATAGATGGATGAGATAAGATGAGATGATGAGATGAGATAATATGGTGGATCTTTCCATGTTTTATGTACGTATTAGATATTGTGATCTTAAGAACCTTACTCCAGTGTCCAGACAGACATGTATAGATAGGTATGTTCATCAAATCAAGTCTGTAAAAATAAAGTTAAAAAAGGTAGAAAGAATACTACTCTCTCTCTCCTCTCTCCTCTCCTCTCTCCTCACGGTTTTTACTCTACAGTACGCGAGTTTACAAATATATACTATTGTACGAGTACAGTATAAGAACGGAATTTGGGTCGGTACAGTATATTGTGCATCATCGTCGCATTAGCTTTGATATACTCAGTAGTACCGGTATATCATCATATCATATCATAGCTACACAGACGCTATCATCCTATCTCATATCCCTCCTTGAAAATCCTATCCTATCTATATGTAATCTATCTCGCCCATCTCGCCTTGTCTATCGTCTATCGGCACATTACATTTTAGTATGTAGTCAAGTATGATACGGTCCAAGTACCGTAATTTCCAACTCCAAATCCAACTCCAACTCCAACTCTAATCCTTTCCTTCCTGATATGATGTAATATCTCAATCAGTAGGCGCTTCGGGCCCTGTCTGCAAGAATGTATACCTACCTACCTACCTCGATAATGCAGAATAAAGTTTACTCTAGTACTAATCAATTAAATCATCAAACTCACATAAACTCGAGTAAGTAGTCAAGTCCACGGAATACATAAATTTTCCCATTTTCCCAGCGGCTACAGAGTGATTTTAAGCGGTCGGTGGTGGAGGGATAATAATTCATCCTAGATTTTTATTTTATCTCTATTGCTCGATTCGGTATTTTTGCTTCTTGGGGCGGTTTAAGGATTTGAGGGGTTTACTTACTATTGGGGTGAAATCTTCACTAGTTGTGGTGATGGGATATGGAATACGGAGTAGAGCTTTTTGGGGGTGAGATGAGAGGGATTAGTTGATTGGTTTTATAATACTGTACTGTGTAGACTTGAAGGATGTCTGATTTAGAGGAGGAAGATTGCATGGAGATTGAGGAGTTGATTTCGAACGGGGAATTTCCATAATGTGAAGTTTACCTAAACCCAATCCTAGAATTAGATGGCTCATCAAGCCAGTTCAGAATCTAGATGCTGAGGGTGAGCAGGACAGATGAGGATCATTTCCCCGCGATGAAAATAAGGTTGTCTCAATTGCCGCCGACCAAAAACATGGAAGTACAATATATTTGAGCTTGTGTGATGTATGATTCATGATGTATGATTTACCCGCTATAAAACTAACGGGGAAGAAGAGAGCAAGGAGAGGTCTGAGCTGAGAGTGAAATGAAATGAAGTGAAGTTTAATTTGTTTCCTCGTGATAGAGGATCTGCAAAGCCCGATATTGAATGAGTGAGTTCCTAGGTTCCTTCACCGCTGTTGGTGGTAGAGGACTAAAAGAGGAGAGTACCGGTAGGTAGGCTGCAGCCATGCCGTATCTTCTGAGCAGGACGGGAGGGATGGACGCGTTTATTTTTTGGGCTATACCCTCCATCGCTAAGACATGGTTTCACATAGCGAATGCGCCGCATATGGAGTAGATGAGTTGAGGGTGTACGTTCCTAAACGGTGAATCGGTGATGGTGCCTCATGGTCGCTTGTAAAGCCAACTGCCCATGACGAAACGAAAGGCAAGGCTCATTTAATCGATCGCCGCTGAAGAATTAGTAAATAAATAGTAAATGAAATGGAAAGCATAGTACAAGTATGAATGATTGATATTGCAGGGAACAACTGCAAATAGAATTGAATGAATTGTGGGCCGTTAGGATTTCACTCGGAGCTTTTGACACAAGAGTATGTGATTGGACCAGTAGTTGAAAACGTGGATGCTGCACACAAAGATGGAGAGCCCAACTACAGATGCGAGGTTTCCTCCACACTCGGGGGTCAGGGTTAGGATGATGGGCACCGTTTGAGATGGATAATGAAGACGGGAGGAATGGAATGGTGTTTGTCGGTTGGTTTAGATAGATGGTAGTTCATGCTATGAGCGGGGAGGAGAGACGGGCCTTGTATGTATGTAGGCCTAATCACTTTCTAGAAGCACCAAGTCGATTTGCTCAAAAGAGAACTTCGCGAGATATACGGTAAAAGTATGGCGAAGTAGAGATTAAAAGGAGATGGATAGTGGGGTATTGAGGTTTCCAGAAATGAACACCCCTGATCCGATATATACCGATGTAATCGATGCGATACGGATAGCTAGGAAGGGATATCTGAGATGAGATACGATGCCGGAGCTCGCGACCAGAGTAGACGCGAGGCGAGATGTGATGGGGTGGAATGGGACGATGAGGACGGTCATGGCGGCCATGTCTGTATCCTGTTACTGTACCTGTATCTGTACCTAGGTTAGGTGGGTTACTCAGGGGCAATGCAGATGCAAATGCAGTACATGAAATGGGCTGCACCAGCGAGCGCTCTGAACTGAAGCCTTACCATTACGCTGAAGTGCAGTAAGGTCGCTGGTGGTTGCAGCAGCAAAGATATCTGCAGCTCTCATCCATACAAGTTTTGGTGGGTAGAAACCAACAAGTTGGAAACTTGGGACGAAGGATCGATCGATGGTACCTACATCAAAAAAGTCCCCCAAAAGATGAAAATGAGGCGAAGCTGTTTTGTAAAGAAGTGAGTAATACAAAACGATGAGGCAAATGCCTTGCAATATCTCAATTGGGGTCTAGAACTTGGGACAAGAATATCCATGGAGCTCACCTAGGTAGGTAGCGTACGGACCTCTTTCTTTTCTGCAACGATCCTCTTTTCCCCGAGGGGGTTGTAACTTCTACATCATGGTACATACAGCAACGAATTGTTCGGAATACGATCTTTTTAGGTTCAGTTTGGACCAGGTTTCGGATTTTGGCTAATATGATATATATGATATATGAGTGAAAATATATGACAGTTTTGGTTTAGAAGGGGTTCAGTTTGTTATGGGTTTCCGGACCACCCATCAGCTCGTTATCAAATTGCTACATAGAGAAACTTTGGCGAGACGAGACGATGAAGGGGGGGCTTGGAATTTAAAAAAAAATGCAGATGCAGATAGAATTTAGGGACTCAACAAAAGAAGAGTATTATCAATTGAGTTCAATCCGGAAATGATAATTTGCCGCAAATGCTAGATAAGTTTAGCTAAGTTTTGCTAAGTTTTGCTAAGTTTAGCTAAGTTGAACTAACTACGGAGTAGAGTAGCTCCCCAGTACTAAGATCATTTGATGGCTTTACCTCGTTTTTACTTCCGGGGCGTACCGTTAATGAACAGCGAAACTAAAAAGCAAATTCATGAGGTTCTTCTCGTCGTTTCATTCGTCCATATCCTGGTTATCAACTTACGATATCCATAAAACTTTAGACCTTGAGTAGTTTAGTTTCTTCCCCATCTGATTCAGCTGAAATGAGATGCGAATTGATATCTAACCCATTTGGACGATAATCATCTGGATAGTGAGAGTGGACCTTGATATACTTTTGCTGAATGAAGCTTCAAATGAGGTTAATCTGATCGAAAAAGGACATAGGTCCCCGAATCAGGTTATGTATATACCGGTATCTCTATAACTTCTTTGTAGATATATTAGATGTTCGGCGATTCCCTCAACTAGCTCTTATTATGAAGTCATTAATTACTTACTTGAACATATGAGATGATTAGATCCGCTTTCTCATCTGGTATATAAACTCGCTCCCAAGCAATCATTTGATCAAAGCAGCAAATCAAATAAGTCTTCAAGTCTTACTTTGCACTTTCCCTGTACCTGAACCTTACTAAACCCTATTAAACCCTACCGAAATCTTTCCAATGAGTAATTCTTATCCTTGTAAATAACTTCTTTCGAATATTTTCATACGAATTTGAATTTCCCTTTTCTTGAATTGATTTGGCCTATCTCCTGTCTATCTGCCTGCTTGCTTGCTTGCCTGCCTGTGGTTCCATTGAATCTTACACCAAAATTCTATCCATCCATCCCATTTCGATTCGTTCTCTTCTCCTTCTCTACCCATGCTATCCCGTTCTCCACGCTCGTTCGTTGCTCATTGCTATATTACTCCTTGCCATTGCTCCCGTGCTCCTGAAAACTATGACTTACCTAGCATGGCAGTAAAGAAAGCAAGCCTAGCATCTATTCTCTCTAGTCCAATTGGTCCCCACCATTAATCTATCTTCCCAAGTACTCCCTCCCTCTTCCTGCTGCTGCGGAACCTTTACCTTGCAAAATATCCATAAACCGACCACTACCTACTACTGTACCACAAAACCCAAAAAGTCCAGGTTTGCCTCCTCCTCACATAGCATATCGTCCCATCCACACATCATACACATTTTTTTGTTGCGCGCCTTTCCCCAGGATAAACCCATTGCAGCCTTTCGCATACGCCTCGTGTTTCTTCCCCTCTTCGGCATTGCAGCGAGCATTTCCCAGTATCTTTTCTAGCATCTATTCCTACCCTCCTTTGTCGCATAATTGTCCATCTTCTGCCCCATCTACCGCAGACCACCAGCACCACCAGCACCACCAGCACCACCACACCTAGAAGTGCATATCCTCTTTAGCTGCGCGCGTCTAACATTAGCTCAAACAATTTTCAAAATATTCTTGCATTCGAAACTACATATCATCTGAGAAATCCCAGACTCGATCCGTTACTCCTGCAGATTCCGCAGGGTTCATACATTTAACACTGCCAGGAACCACGCTTCGTTTTGCTTATCATGCATGCAGTATCCCGCTCTTAAGACTTTCAACGTTCTTGATATTACACACCTTACGCAAGGTTCTGTACTATAATCATCTACAATTGCCTCGGATTTCTGGAACGTAAGGATACACCAGGAAAACCATTCGTTCTAAACACCATATATCGCAGAATGCACGAATCTATGATGTCCCATATGGGTATGGACCAGGAGCAACATCACAATCCACAAGAAAATGGATACGGCGGTGAAGGTTGGCCGGAAATTGGTAGCAACTACAGTTCTTCACAACATCAATCACCAATCTACGAAAATAGGATTCAATATGATTATATGCAATCTCATCATGGATTGCCTACTGAACCTCAGTATCCAAGAATGGCCCCGCCGCCGACGACATATCCTACGCATCACCAGCAACTTCTTCCTCTCATAATGCCAAATCATAACACGTGGCCGAGCATGTTGACAAATCCGGCAAACCCTCAAGTAATGCCAGTTGCGATTCCTCCTGCGAACTCTGGAAAGCTACCTCCAAAACTACCAGCTAGTCATGCTACTCCGACTCCAAGGAAGACACTAACTGACAGTGATCGAAGACGGATGTGTCAATATCATGAGGATAATCCTACTGTCAAGCAGACCGAGATTGGAGGTAGGACATGACACGAGTCTTCCAATGATTTTCTTGCTAATATCTATTTCTTAGCTATGTTTGGTGTTGAACGAAGGTATGGTTAAGGGTTGGCATTTGGTCCTGGTCTTAGCTAAGAAAAAAACCTAGTACCGTCTCTAAAGTTTTACGCCAAAGAGAAAAGTATCTTTTTCCTGAAGATAGAAGCTTGTCTCCGGTTAAACGAGCCAAAGGAAAGTTCCCTGACATCGAGAGGGCCCTTTCAAATTGGGTGCGAAATACCCAAAAGCAGGGAATACCTCTTACCGATGCTGCGATTAAGGAGAAGGCAAGATTCTTTGCCACCACTGTTGGCAACAACGAGAGTCACTTGAAAACAAATAGCACAAGCTGGCTAGAGAAGTTCAAGCAGAAAAATGGTATAAGTAACCTCAGGAGAAGGGCATCCGCGGCCGATATTGGCAGTCTTTCCGAACGCATGGCAATCAATATCAACTCAAGCAGAGGTCTCGGATCGCGCAAATCCAGTGGTGTGTCGCCTGCTTCGCCATTACAGTCCCCTTTACCGTTGGCATCCGCCAAGAGTAGTGAGGATCTCAGGTCTCATCATATGCATGATAGCTTGAACAGTTATTTCGACTTTACACAAACAGCGAGCTACAAGCAACACTCAACTTCCCACAGCACAGTTTCTTTGTCTAGTGCATTTACCGACAACAATCCATCGTCATTTTCAGGAGGACCAACCAGTCCAACAACTCCATTTTCATTCTCTCCTGATGGAAGTTCCGGGTCTTGGATGCCATCTCAGCAATCTCGGGTAACCCAACAGTCAACGAACAACGGAAACGGCAATTCGATACTTTCGATCACTGGAGAAGACTTGAACAATGGGATGGATTCAAATACTCCTGCTAGCAATTTTCAACGTCCAAGAAGCCAAACCTTCCCCACTCTAGCAATTGATCCTTCATTCATCGCCTCGCAGGGTACAGATCCTATGACCCCAAAATATAATCTACCGGACACAGCCCCTTCATCAGCTGTCGAATCGCCTGTTCATGAATTAGGCCCTCCTTTTGGATTAGATTCTGCAATTTCGCCACGGTCTTTACATCATAGCAGCAGTAACAGCTCTATGGCTCCCCCACCGGCATCACTCACTCCCATCAGCGGATTACAATCGCCTCCACACCTCTCAACACCGAACTCGCCTACTCAGGATGATGCACGCCGGGCGCTTGATACTCTACTCAGTTTCTTTCAGCAAGCACCGACTGGGTTAGTGGATCAGAATGAGTATCTGACGGTTCTAAAGTTAACCGAGAAGTTGCGAATACAACAACAAAACCCTGGGCCTTCTTTACCTGGGGGCTTACATCGGATTTCGGAACAAGAATGTGAGAATCAACCGCAAAATATGAAGATGGAGCAATCCACGGCCTGTTAACAATGATTTTTGCATCCCGCTTATATATACGCTCTCTATCTCTGTACATCATGGCATTATAAATATATGGTTCTACAAGTCAACATTTTTTCGGCGTTATTCTCATCAAATTTTATCAACTTATATCTGCACTCCCCGTCTTCATCTTCTTCATACTATCGGCAACAGTCTCTCTTCATACCCTTTCTTCCACCTTCTCTTCCCCTTTCCTTTCGATCCTCACGATCAACTAGAGAGTGAATATAAGGTGCATACCGGCGCCACCAAATTTCAGGGGCTTGGAAAAGAACGAACTTGAAAATGTTTTCGGATGAATTTTTTTATACCCAATCTCACTCGATTTCAAAATTCTTTATTCTCTACATCTTCGACGCACACGCGAATATAACTAGCTCGAATACCATCTACTTGCTTTCTCGCACTGATTCTCATGCATCTCTTTTTATTTATTTTTACTTTTTACGCGAGGCTGTTGCCATATATGCCCTTTTTTACCCCTTTTGGTTCGTCATATCCCAAATAGCACATTTTCTTTTCTTTTCTACTTTGAGCCGTTTTTTCTTATTTCTATTCATGTATTTTCGTTGAATATTATAGTTCGGGAGGGCGGTATGAGATATTTAGTTTCAGCATTTTCGGCCCGTGGTATGGTGCAGAGTTCAAATTCCCCATTATGTTTTCCTTTCTTTTCGATCAAAATACCTACTTGTATATATATACATACGGCCTGTTTAGTTATATAACCTCTTGCTCTCTTTTTCTTTCTCTTTCTCTATTATCTTATGCGGGTTTATCTATCTATATATCTATCTCTCTCTCTCTCTCTCGGGGTATGTATGTGTGTGTGTATTTTTGTATTTAAGGAATTCTTTTAGTCTCTCTCGCTCATTTATATATACAGTAGTGAGTGTAGCTATTGTATCAAGTTGAAAAATAAAAATGGAGTTCGTTCATTCATACTGCGTATATGAATTGAGAAGGCAAGATGAGAGGGGATGCATGGATGGATGGATTAGTTTGATGAAAAAAACGCATGGATGGATGGATGGATGAAATGTCTTGCGAAGACGAAGGGTTCAAGATGGGGTTTTCACTTTTTTTAAACTATTTAAGCTAGCTGTCGAGTACCGCTACGAAACAAGACATATATAAATGAATGGAATGGGTGGCTGATCTGCTACAAACTTTGGACTTCACGCTGCACAACTTCTCTCTTATGCTGCTTGTATGATTCAATTACTTCATTACCACAAAAGAATGATGGGTATCTATCTAAACTTTCAACCCAAGACAAGCTTAGACCCAAATATAAACCTAATTCAACCTCTCATCCAATAACTCCTGCACCCCCTTTTCAGCCAACTCCGGTATTAATCTCATGATGATCAGCTCCACAACTCCATATAGCAAATGTTTATTACAATACACATCATCAAACACATTTAGCACATCTTCCACTTCTCGAATATGTTTTTCTTCCGTGGAGAGTTCGGTTGTTTTCGCTTCGGCGTCGATATTAATGTCGATATTATTGACAGGAGTGTCCGAAGGATGTAGAGAAGCGCGGCCGAAATAAATATCCCTCACTCCTATGGGTATCAAGCCGAGTATAGCCTGTGCGCACCGTCTTCGTATTTCTAGTGTTTCAGCAGGAGTAGGAGGGGTTCGACCTGGTGCGAGTGTATTATTGGGGAAGAGGCTTTGACGGAGGGTGCGGAGGAGGGGAGGTAGGAGGGTGGGGTCTAGAATGTGGGTGCGGATTTGGTGAGATAGGAGTCTGGGGGTGCTTGTTAGCTTGTGGATTATACGGCTGCTAAGACATGAGATGAGCCGGCCTCGGGAAGGGTTTTGTTGGTGCTGTGTGTGAAAAATAGGGGAACTGGTGGGATGGATGGCTGAAATGAATGGTGATAGATGGCAGCAAAAAATCTAATAGACCGGATGAGATAAGATCTTGTCCAAATGTGTACTGATTGTGATCTCTCTCGACAGCCAGGTCGCTTGAACTAAGGCCTCAAACGCTCGCGGCGAAGTCTCCGGATGTTTTGTTCGCCTCGGGCCATGATTTGGATGGGGGCCAAGAAGCGGAGAAACATAGAAAATGTAGGTCATCTAAGTTTTGCAAAAGAGGGAAGCGGCAATTGACTGGTTTAGAAGATGCTCCTTGGTGGGGGTGGAATATGCGCAGCAATGGTGCGAGACGTAGTAATATGTCCATCTCGTTATTAAACCGGGCGCTTAGGGAAGGTCATCGTAAGGCACGACTCGTTTTACGCCCCAAAATTCGAAGCACCACAATGCGAAACGTAATAACAGGGATAAAAAGGATAATTAAATGCGGGTTAAACGGTAGGTTTTGGTTGAACGCGAAATGATACAGGTTCGAAGGATGATTGGATTTGATGATATGACCGCATGATACCAGTGCGTACACCATCTCTCGAGAGAATTGTCAATCCATCGGCTGACGGCTGGGCATCTGAAGAGACTCCTCATTCGGCATTTTGCAAACCCTTGACATGCATACCGATAACGGGAATCAAATCCCTGACTGCTGAACAGCCATTGTTAAACGACTTCGTTTCTGCAAGTTAGATGGAACGTTTCTGGTCAAGTGACCAAAATTTCATGCGGTGTGATGTGTAGATGGTGCTCTGATATTCGGGATAAAATGAAAAGTGATCAATCATAGAAACTTACTTATCAATTATGCCGTCTGTCTCTCCGATTTTTCCAGGGCCAGTAATTGCACCCCATTGAAGAAGAGATAATGTGGCGCTTAGCCATGGCATGCGAGCATCCGTATCTAGCAAAGTAGAGACACATGACCATAACTTCATAGTGAGAACAGGGCGCTTGAGTGGTTGAGCTCGAGTCCAAGGTAACGCTTCCAAGTTCATCGGTGGTTCCGAATCATCGTTCGGCAGCATTAGGCCAGTGGGCTTCCTTGTGGGAGGAATACGAGACGGCAATGAGGATGAGGTAGCAACAGCAATGAATATGACCCGGACCGCGGTGAACGCTAGAAACAAATATTGAAGAACTAGCCAAAAGGTTTTCTGCATCGATTTCCCAAGATTCGAAGTTTTCGTGCCACTGGCTTGTATATCCAATAGATTCGGCCTGGTAATCTCGGAACTTAACCTGTCAACTCGGACTTGAGCTTTAGATTTCGGAAGTCGAGCGTGTATGACTTCTGCAATCTTCATGATACCTTCCCATACTAGCCACGGTTCACAGGCCTTGCCTCCAATACCATTGCCCAGTATCATCTCTGAAAATATTTGACCAACTAGGGATGTCAAACACACATTTTCGAGATCCTCCGTGGGTAGCAGAACGGCTAAAACACCGTTAACGATTAATTGTCTATACGCAGCTTCATTATTCGACTGTCCCTTGATCGTATCAGGATCTCCATCAAGCGGAACTGGGGATAACGGCGCGAACGGCCACAGCGAATGATAGACTTGTCGCGGGTTCACCGAGATTGGCTCTGGATGTAGAGGGTAGTGCGATGTTCTATATACTTTTCACGATGAATTAGCCTATTTGACTTGATGTATCTCATAAGTAGCTGTACTTTTAACATGTGTATCCAACAAGTCTGGCAGTTCTTCGAATAACAAGCCCTCCAAGTCAACCTTCCTCACCCTTTGTTCAAGACCTCTCGTACAATGCGCAATAATCTTCACCACCTCTTCCACAAACACTTGGTCCGGTGTAATCTTCGCATACCAAGTATACACAAATTCCCTTATTATTATCGCTATAAATGCGTACAATTGCAGATCGACCTCGTTACTACTCGTTAACGGGGGAAGTATCTCATCGATTGGAGCTGGGGTACTGCGACCCTTTTCACTCAGGTGTGAGCATAGTGTGCGACGTATGAACAATAATGTAGACCTATCCGAGATAGCATCTGTAGAGAGGTCACGATTGATGGGAGCGGCTGGAGTATTAGGTCGTATTGGAGAGTTCGATGTTGCGATCGTTTCTGGAGAGATAGCGGTGGTATTTGCAACTGTATGAGCTTTCGAGCGAGGCTGAAAGGGTGTGCGCACTCCTGCCATTGCTTAGATGTGTCGATTGACCGTAAAATCATGACGAGCTGGGCATGATTCTCAAATTGACGATGACATCTGTTGCGTGGAGAGGCTGTGAATGCCTGTGTTAGGGGACAGTGCGGGCATGTAGGCCCGGACCAATAAGATGTCAGGCCTTCTTGCACCCTAAGTTACAGGCTGAAATTTCACCACAATCACAATCGCAATCAAACACGCAAAAAAAACAGTCAACACATCTTCTTGAGGATGAAGGCTCCCCAGAGCAACCATGTTTTTTTGATACAATTGCATATGGGAAGTTCAATGTCTATACTGACGTTTCCCTTTTCTCACTTCACCGTGCAAAGAGCTCAGTAAGTACATCGGGATCACCGGGAAGAAGCCTCGTAGCTCGAGTGCTCAGAAAATGCTACCTCACGCCAGTCTCCTTCCAAGTTGAGGGTAAAGATTGAAAAAGTGAGCTGTTAACGGGCTGTAATGGCAATCGGTCATATTTTCACATTGGTCCAATATGGGCAACGACTTGCGAGTACTTGCTTCCCAGTTCAGTGGGGGATCCCCACGAATGTCCTAGTGGGCTTACCTTACGGTCATGGTCACATCAAGATATACCTTTATGAGGTAAAGTTCGAGTGGACAGACTGCTACATCAGGGCAAAATTCGAACGTGGGAGAACATGATGTCAACATTCATGTGAATGTTTATTGTGAATATGTATTCATAATTCAACTCCTTTTTAGACTTTCACTTTGTCAGGTCTGTCAACAGTGCTGGCCTCCCATTGCCGTCATCTGCGATGGAATAATCAAAGAACATCCCTAATCAAGCTCGGATGATATAGTATCATTCACGTTGAGATTGGACGGGTTTGTCGATGGTTCCAACCTTTCGGGGTTCAGAGCATACTGTACTACAAGACAAAGCCCACAGATTGATAGTAAAACTTGTTTCTAATGCTCGTGTCTAGATTTCGAGAAGTTTGGAAATTTCTAGGAAGCCGAGCGGAAAAAGGAGAGGCGGCGATACATGATGCTTATAGAATAGCACTGGGCGGAGCCATGGGATGATGCTCCGAACTTTTAGCATTTCGATGAAAGGGCTCTTGGTGATACACATCACTTGTTGTGTTATTTCAAGCAAAGATTAGGCATCACCGCAGTATCTGCTTGGGGATACATATTGCTTGGAATCATACACTGGTCCTGGAATCTGGAGACTGACTTTAATGCCCTGAACTTCCATTTACGCTCACTTACCCTTAATGCCATGAAAGTTTGATTAAATCTCGCACTTATCTTTTGTTGCCCATTTTGAATCAATGTGTATTATGCTTGTTGACTACCTGAATGGAACACTTTTTGTTTCAACGTCGCCGGACGAAAATGAGGAAGTGGCCCCTTGCTCTGCGAAACCCAGGGCTCGTTGGACCTTGCAAAGCAGGAAAATACTTCAAAAATCACTATCAGGACGCCTCCGCTTATTTATTTTGAGTACATGTGAAACGCGAAGTCATTTAAGTATTTAAGTTGACACTGAGCATTAGAACGGTATCAGACCGGGAGTGTATCGCTCCACCCCCACGAACAGAACAGGAAAACAGCGCTTTCAAATTCTCAATAAACCGACATGAAAGTTGAAACAAAAATTGAATGTCCATTAGCAATAGTAGCCAGCTATTTTTATCGTACTCACTATCCCATACATGACTCTATATTCCATACATCATCCTCCCATCCCATTCACTCCCCTCCCCCTCGCCCCCACATATGTATACCATAAACAAGATGCCGTATACACTATCTCACATCTCACAGCCCATTATCTACATAAATCCCTTCATCCTTATTCTTTCACTGGCAATTCCATTCTCTCATGTAGCGAAAGAACCATCATCTTGAAGCAAGTATTCAAATCGCTGGAGAGTTATCCTGCTGTTGGAATATTATAACTCACTGTCGCGATAGTATACCTCTAGCAATTCACGTACTGATAGGAAATCCTGACGAATTCTAGGCGCATCTCATAGCACTACTTCGAATCTTTCAATTATTAGCCCCAATGATCTTCTAGAATATTCCAATTAAGGTCTCCCAGATGGTTGTGTTGCACGTCTAAATTTTCTTTTATAGCCTTATCCCGACAAGTTTGCAATGCCTTTATTTAATTCACGTCACTACCAAGCTTTGAGGTCATCCACCGGCATTTGTTCGAACCTAGGCACGATCTGCCGACTAGTAGCCCAATTGGACTGGTTTTCCCAAAATAATGCCAATCAGAGTCTCTTAGAAAGCTATGTTGCATGTCTCTAGTTAACTGTTCATCTTCCTACATACCTCATCCCGGCAAGAATTGGCCGATGATCATGAGTCGATACCACTGGAAGAAGCTGAAGGTGTCCATATCGTCCGGTACTTGCTCCAACGACACATTTTTGGAGCTTATTGAGGTCATCGGTTTTCTAACTGCCCTAAGGAGTCTTTAAGTTTAATAGTGTTATATGTTATCGCTGGGAGAACTCTAGATATAAAGTGTTGTCTTCTGTGCAAGGATGTTTTTCTTCGATAGTCCTTTACTGAAACATAACGTTTGTTAGTTTCTTAGTTCGTCGAAAGTTGACATTCTTATGCAAATACGTTACGTCAAATTAAATTATCAGCAGGATATGTTATCCAATGCTCTTTCCTCAAACACACATCACATACAGGGGTTCCTTCCCCCGAAATCTGTAGAAAGTTCCAACCTGAAAACTCAAATCTTTAACTTTCATTTCGAAACTGCATTGCAAGTAGCCAGTAAACAGCTACAAATAAATAATAATTCTCCCAAAATGTACCATTGAACCAGCCACTCAGGCTCACGGTGGAGGACATTATGAGTAAGGTAGTGACGCTGCTTAATGAATCAGAAGCTGCATGGCACTTATAAACATGATTTGGTTAAAGTAATAGCATTACCGGATATCATACGGATGACATCAGGGCTATTTGTGTTTAGGAAGCTTAAATTATAGTTAGTTTAAGCTTGACCCAATATGTTACATGTTCGATAAAATGTGCACCGATTCCAAATCCCAAATTCGCTCTAGTTAATTTTCTAGTCTAGTGATCTGTTTGACTAGCTCCCAGCGCTCAGGGTACAAATACAAAGTTTCCCCTCGACATTTCTCATGTCCTCTTTCTTCTTCAGAGCGCCATGGGAGTTTTCGCCCACCACCTATCTATACCTCGCGCTGCCTTCCTCAGAGGACCTTGCTCCCTTCGGGGAGCAAGTGATGAGGGAGGCAGATGCGGGAGAGGGAGGTGGTGGCTTAAACCGACCATGGCGCTCCGTAACTGTGGGCCACCACTCCCTGCCTCTTGCGCTTCTCCCTTAGATGACCTTGTCCCCTTCGGAGGGCGAGTGATGAGGGAGGAAGTAGCGGAGCGGGGAGTGGTGGCCCACAGTTGCGTTAGGTCGTTTTCATCGTTCCGAGTGCTGAGTAATGCTAGGTAGGTGTTAAGGGGGTATGACATAAACGCTTCGATTGCTTGATCTTAATAAATAGTGACTCTTTTAACTTCTAAGATGCTTCACAGATACCGATTTCCATTGATTCGGGGCCAATTGTGTGATTACCCAGTCCCGTGATTCGTGACGAGGAAGCAATTACTTCTAACACTAGGGAACGGTAATAATCGATACCTAGTGGTACATCTAAAGGATGGATGATCCCATTTGTAATCTTACATCCATCCATCCATCCATCTTCTGCATCAATCACTGATAATAACTTATTGGCACTCAAATTGTAATCAACCCGCTTTTCATATTCTGCACCTCCGTCTTCAATTCCGAGTCTGAACAAAACCAAAATTAAAATTAAAGTCAGTCATACAATTGATATACTGTAAACCCTAATACCCCAATTTTCCCACCCAGATCACGGAGCGCTCATACTATCTCTTCTATCTCCTGTTACATCTCTCTCTTAAACCCCTCTATGCTCCTCCACTTCGCTCGCTCTTCCCATTCTATTTCATATCACATTACATCTCTTACTCGCTTAGTATACTACCCCCACCCCCACCCCCCGAAAACCTCCAGATGAGAATCTCACATATGTACACCTCCCTACCCACCCATACTACCTATAAGGGTATTTCCTGTCTTTTGCGACCATAGTCTATATACCCATAGTTCGATAACAAGTTTAGGTGAATAAGAGTATAAGAATCAAAATCTACTACTTGCATGCCTATCTATCTACAATTCCTTTCTGGATACTTTTAAGAAAAGAAAGTGAATTCGAGAATTTTACTATTACCCATTTGCTTCTACTGTACTTTACTCGATTTTTCAAAGAGATGTTGAGTATTACTTTAGTATACTCGAGTATGTTTAGAGTGGTGTCCTTGCAATTGATATATCGGATGAGTACTTGAGAATATTGTCAATATCGAAGAGATAATAAGTAAGGATTAGGATTGGTTTATTACTACTCGTATCACATCTCATCCTATTGTATTTGTATTTAATCGTATCTCATCGCATCCTGTCAGTTCCCAAACTCCCCATAACCAAACAATTTTGGAAAATTATCGTTTTCCACTTGAACTCTTAGGGATTGAGTTACTGAGATTGGGTTCGTTGGAGTAGGATGGTTATCATGTTACGTCTACAGTGGAGATTGTGATCTATTTGTAACATATCGCCGTGAGATGCCTCATACTGCTGTAGATATAGATATGGCGCCTAGATAGGTGCTAAATACTACCTGAGTTTTGTTCATTTCAATATCTCAAGTCCGCTACTCGAGTATTGCATAATCGCATATGAATAAAATTCATGTTTTCATTCGCGCTTCGACTCTATATCGCCAGCTATTCAACCGTTCTCGGGTATATCCTTATAACGCCAATATCAACATCACAAATTCTGCCTCCAAAACCAAGTTCAGGTCCCCTCATCCATCGCATCTCCATCTGCTGGCGGCGCAGCGTGGCTTTCAACCATTCTCACAACTCTTTCTAAATCTTCCACCTCGCCATTCCCAAGTTTCCTCCCCTCGCCTTGCCATTCCCCATCTCTCACTTCCCCTTGCGAGCCTAGCTCTAAGCCTCTAACATTTTCGAAATGCCGCCTTGTCTCTTTCTCAATAAACTCTAACCTCTCCCTTCTCCAACTCTTCTCTTGTTCTCCCACCATCCCATCCATGCCATTTCCTTCCGACAACTCCTTCAACCTCGGTCCTAGATTGTCCAGTAACTGTCTGAGCGCAGGTAGTTGCGTTAACGCGAATTCAGTCGTTGTCGCAATAGGATGCTTTCCATCCTTTGTTAAATCTCCCTTCTTCTGTAAGAATGCCAGTGAGGCTCGTCCATCATCTTCTGCATCAATTTCCATTTCAGTACCGTCCTCAGCCTTGACAATTTTCTTCGCCGGACTTGGTGTCGAAGATATAACCCCTTTTAATGCCGCAATAGTTTTCTCGTTCCTCTCTTTCTCTGCTCTCAATACCGCATTTAACTTCATTGTCTCCCTTAGCCTTTTCCTCTGCAATGTAACTGTTTCCAACGTCGGCGCCCCATTCGCACCCGCCCCGTTTTCCTCCACCGCCCTAAAATCCAACCCTTCATAATGGCTCAGCCTAATCCAATCTCTAACATCCGCCGGTACCGCAAAGACGTTCCTCAGCAAATAAATCTCCATCTTGTCGAAATTTTTATCAATCTTCGCATTGAGCAAAGTTTCCAGCTTATAGACTCCATATTCGATTTCGTGTTGACATTGTGCTGCTACGTCGTCGGCGGAGAGGGCGGAAGTGGGTGTGAAGCCAATTGAGGCGGGAGGAGCGGCAAGAAGACCCTTTTCGAGCGCATCGATGGCGCGGAATGCGAGGAGATTGATACTATTAATTATGTCATCGATAACAGCCTGCGAAACGTTAGATAGGCGCTATTAGGTTTGTACAGTACTATCACGACCATATTTCAGTACTTACAATTGGTCTGTATGTGAGGTGCTCTGTGAGGAGAGCAGTATCTGCGGCACTCATATCTGTAGTGATTTTCGAGATGAGTATGCGCCGATGAGGAAAAGTCGGGCAATAACAGTTGCAGCTGCGTCGACTAGGTATGTTAATGTGCCGCGAATTATAATAAGGATTTCAGAGTAAGTAATACAGATAGGCGATAGGATACAATAAGTACGAAAGAGAAAGTCGCAGTTCTTGGAAGATTTTGGCTAAGTTGAAGATAAAGATGTTGACAGAGCAATGCGGGGGACGCGCCTGACAGGGGGTTTTATTAGCGCGATATTGACTCTTGGCGTTAGTACTCCCGGTGAGCCCAGCCTTGAATATATCCTTGGGTCATTTACTTTTACTGATAACACCACATGAAATGATTTCTCTCAAAAGATTTGCTCCATAAAGAAACTACAAAAAGAACGAGATTTATACCAATATAACTCGTCAAGCCATAGTTTCTCCTTGCTTTCATTGACCTGCTAGAATTCATTGTATAGTGATTATCAATTTCTCAGAAGAGAAACGAACAAATTTCCTATCGAAGGAAGACTATTCGAACCAAAATATTGACGGATTTGTAGCATCAAGGCTCGAGAAAGACAATTAAATGGATCTTGTTCGTATGGCTCTACTCGAGTAGTAGTTGTTTTCGAAGTGTTGACTTGTTGTGACGGCGGTTAATACACCAACCCATCTACGACAAACACGGGCTCGAGATAAATACCTGTGTGATGTCTTATTGTCAGATGTCTCACATCTTAGTGGGGTTGGCGGATAATGCTCAGTATATGGACCAGGACCAGGAGGGAGTATCAACTCAGGGAATTACGTGTACGATCACTATACTTATTCGTTATGGTTATGGTTATGACTGGTTATTGAGTGTCTCTGGGTCATATGAAGCTCGGAGTTTGATACTCGTGGCGTAGTACGCTCGTCCTCCTCGCAGTCCCGTATTTTAAACACTCTAGAAGTCGAGTCTCTACGTTCGATGGCACCAAGGGGCAGAGCTGGCAATCATTCTATCAGAGTTGAGCTTCAACGCATCGTCATCGAAATCATTAGGGATGTTTCTGTCATAAGTGGTTACCAGGAGAAGAACAAGAAAAAGTGCAAAGGCTTGTGGCTTGTATGAAGTGGTGCACACAATCGTTGATATTGACTCGACGCGAATTCTGCAGGAAGTGGACTATACACTGACGGTACTTTATATACCTCTTCTGATCTACAAATGGATGGCATTTAGACCTGCTGAAGCAAAGTTTCAAGATCTCATACGTAGTTCTATCCTTTCCATGATTTTAGATGCTGTTGCTGGCAGCTATAACCGTCTTTTATATCTAATTTCGTTCAAGACACTGTCTTGAATAGGCACCATTAGATCTCCCCGTAAAAGTGATCAGTGATCATTATGGCGTCAAAATAGATGATGATAAATCATGATTTTCAAATATTCAAATAACAATAATACGATAGAGTAACAATTATCTTATTTCTAAGAAATTAGACCAATTTCCAAGACCACGGTTTGGCACCACCGAGGCCTCTGATACTGACAGGAGAAGAGAATATTCTTAAGCCCCATTCATACAAGCAAGTACCTAGTAGTCACGACGCATTTCACGAATGTGCAAGAATGAAGTTCATTAAAGTTTATAGAGTATCGAATGAGGAATCGGAGAGAACTGTTAACAATCACTCGTTTTAGGGTTTTGCCCAAAACTCAAAGAGAGTGAGAGACATCGCGATATCGAGAATATCAGTATATGACATGATTTCATACTTGCTTATGTACGTATTCTCATTCTCATCAACATCAAATTCATTTCGAGAAATTAAGGATATATTGATATATTCTTGCCCCTGAGTTCTCCGACGCTTCAAATACAAATACAACATACAGAAAGTGAACTCGTAGATTTTTAATCTATTCCTTAAGGTACTTTCGGGGATATACCCCGATCCTCTTGGACGGGCCCGAGACGCAGGAGATTCCGCCAATGAAACTTTTACTATTCAATAATACAGTATGTATAAAGTATATTATTATATCATTGTTCCCAAATGTCATGAACTCCGTATGTGAAACGAACATTGTTCCTCTTCACTGCCACTGGTAGTGTGAGCAGCCTCGAGGACGGGACGGGAACGGCATAAATGTTGGTATATTACTATAATAGCTGCTGGGTGTGCTACTCAGCCCACCACCGATAATGACCTATTCTGTCGAACCTCGAACCTTAATTCGTAACCATCACGCTATTTTTCTTCACGACAAACAGGAATAACCATGTCGCGAAGTCTGTTTGTTCCTATATAACTTTCTGCTATTACTGCATATCATAATGCAAATTCTACTATTACAGTTCTCACGTTGTTTATCGTATATGATTCGTCGTCTGTGGTACATTTTAATTTTATGTGCAACGAAACCTGGTTGTATTGCTAAAAGTGGTAGGGTGCTGGAGGGGTCTAATCTATTCAAGCGAGATTTTTGACCCATCAAGGATTCAGTACCTAGCAAGTCCCAGCAGGGTGTATCAAAACTCTAGTCTAGATGCAATCTTTTCTACTGATATTCGCTCCCGAGAGAAGAGAGTTGATGAAAAGGGAGAGAGAGACCTTCTGAAATTCCGAATGCGTGGATAAGTCCCGTTTTCTAGCCTGCAATCAATACTATAGTTTCATCTACCCAATTTGGAGAACACCTATTGGATGCATCTTGGGAAGTCCATCGCATTTGCACATGATAAGCTTCCTCTTTCTTGTTTCTCCCCAGAACCCATATACAAAGGTGCCTGGGTTGTTCCTGTTCATATAGTCAAATTCTCCGGGTTGAGATGGAACCGTGCCCATCGTTCCCATTGTTTTATTTCTAGAAAACTTGCATCTACCTACCTCGCGCAGTCCCCATAGCCCTACGGATTCTGTACATCATATAGATCTGATAAACGCGTGGGTTCTTGCCCATAATTTCTCCATCTCTTACGCCTTCGGATGACGATGAAAATATCACTAGAACTATTATGAGTTCTTCGCGCGCAGTCCATCATTTTGTATCCCCCGAGAAAGAGGTCAATGCCGGTCTCTGGACCCTTTTCGCCGGTGCCACTATATGTCTCGTCCTCGATTTTGGTGCAAGTTAAGACGTCAAGGTCTCTGGTGGGATGATCATATTCTCACAGCCGCTTGGGTGAATACACAAATCTAATACTTTAAATTATGAAAACCGTCTGGCTAACCGTCATGTGTTAATCAGCTGGTTCTTCTATCAACTAATATTGTCATTTCCTACGAATTCGCAACCGGATATGTCCAAAAGACCTGGCCGGAGCGTATGTTAGTTCTGGTGTCGATTTCATCATGTCTTACTACCGCCGGTCAGACATGGAGCAAATCCGCATTTGCGGTTACCCTTCTCCGGATGACCAACACCTGGCAAAAAGCCATTTGCGTCATCATCATCATCGTCCTCAACGTCCTTCTAGTCCTTAAAGTCTTTGTGGATTGGTCCAAGTACTGCGGCAAAGACGGGTATCAGAACGATTGGAGGATGTCTGGTTTCTGTGTAGATTACCAAGCTGCATACAACATAAAGGTTGCAGGAAATAGTGGGTGCAGAGATCCATATGATAAGATTGTCGATCTCTAACTTTTCTCATCTAGTCTTCAATATTGTGGCGGACTTCGTCCTGGCGCTATTTCCATGGATGGTTACTTGGAAACTGAGGATATCTCTCAAAGAGAAGATTGCTCTTTGCATAACGATGAGTCTTGGAGTTGTGGTCGCCATTATCTCAGCTGTGAGAACTGCCTGGATGCAAGACCCAAGTGTCGATGCCTACAACGACTATTATTTTTGTAAGTCTTCCTAGTCATACTATCTATACTTCCCTCTCCATATTTATACTATCTATTGAACCCTTCTCATACTCGTACTATAATATTCCCATACTAACAAAAGTCTTCCGTCAGGGCGCCAAGGACTGTCAATGGTTTGGTACTCGGCCGAAGTAGCCGGAACTATAATCGTGCAATCCATACCACTAATGCGGCCACTGGTAAACGATATGCACACATCACTAGCATCCAAGAAATTAAGCTCTGGAGCCGACGGCTCCAACCGAAGGAAAAGTTACGGAAAAGGTTCCAGGAGGAGAACCCTCACCCTAATACTCCAGGGCTGTGATGTAAAGGACATCGAAAACGACCCCAACGACGAGGGAAGACTAGACGTCGATCGAATGCACCTGATCCAAGACGAGAATGGAAAGATCGTGATCCGAAGAAAAGAAGAGGAACCACTAGCCGAGTATCAGAATAGCCGCATGGTGTCCAAAACACTAGATGAGGAGGAGATGAGCTTGACACAGGACGAAACGGGGAGGATTGTGCTGACTCGTGATTATCACGCCAACGGAGGATTGGAGGAAATTCCCGAAAACCACGACAATGAAAGCCTGGAGGAGATTCCTGAATACCACAATATTGGAGGCAAGGAACATATACCCATGACGGATTTTCACGCCCTCACTTGTAATTAGTTTAAACATGTAACTATATTTTAAGAAATAAAAAAAGCCAAAAAGTTTCAAAAGAAAAGACATCTTCAATTATGATATTTCATAGACCTCCAAGTTCAATTTGCCAGTCCCATATATATCCACTTTCATCTACCCAAAACATCTACATATCAAAAAACATCAAAGACTACACATCAACACTTTGCCCCCCCGCTCATCATACGCCAGTCGCTGAGCGCCCTCTTCATAACAAGCTCCACCCAGACACAACCCATAGACGCCCAAACAACCAAATAAGTAAAAAGCACATCCAACGACGCCGCAAACGCATAGTGGAATTCCAACTTCCACACAACCGCGCTCAAACAACCTAGATATACCAAGATATCGAAAATCCACCACACCACAGCGTCAGGTGGAAAAAAAACAACCGTCTGAAACCCGGTGATGAATCATATCGCGCATTATATCTAACGCGAAACTTCTCGCGGTCTTGTCTTGGAGCCCATCCACCGCGATGAAAGTCTTCAGCCGCATAATAAATGAACGGATGCACGGGTGAACCTCGCGCGTGCGAGTTTATACCGATGGGGATATGTAACGATTGGGATGAGCGTCGAGCGAGATAAGCATAAGGATGAGGGTACCGAGGAAAATCATGAGGAAAGCGGGGGAATATAAATGTAGATATAGATATAATTTTGGGCATCTGGAGGGTACCTACTACCCACGACGAAGGGAATTAATTAGTGCCATGAGCATGGAATGGAATGGAAACGCCATAGACCCAGGATGTCGCATCTAATTCCCATTTAGATCTAGAGGGAAGAGGGGCGCAGAGATCGCGATGTGATGTGCGAGGAGACGCCATATGCGCACTGTGGGGATGATGAGGATGTAGAGCTCGTCGAATCCAATGGAGATAACGGCGTACGGTAGCCGAAGATATCTCGATCGTATTCGGGGTTTTCGAAAGGGCATGCGTTTTGGGGGTATGCTGCGTTACAGGATTTGGACCATTGAGATCGATGGATGTCGAACTAGATATAGTAAATGATGCATGGGAGCGCAACGTCGAAGACGACAATGATGAGAGGGCCGATGGTGATTGAAAGGTGGTCTGTAGGTTCTGGGTTCTTTTGGGCTAATTTTTCGTAGGGCTGGGGTGACGGTGGTGAGGGTGGCGGTAGAGCGTGGGTGGTTGCGTTGTCAGAATCGGATGAGAGATGGGTGGTATTGAAGATGGCATTGCCATTATCTGCTGTTGTTGCGTTGGCGGGGAGGTCTCTCGGAATATCTTCGATGGCGTTATTATGCGGGGCAATTGGGTTGGTATCAGACCCCTAGTTACTGTATTCAGGGCCTCGCTTTATTCAAGGCAACCTCGGCACTCGAACCTGGGGTAAAAGATCTTCCTCCTTTCTTTTCTTCGTCGCTGATGGCGGGGGAGATTTCGTCATAAAACCGGCCAGTAGCCATCACCGGGGCTCTGCCCTCATCGCTAAACCCTGCTACTGTGGAGGCCATAGATATATATATGGAGATGGTACTGCTGATATTTAGCAGAATTCCATTTCTGAGATAATATTGATTGGGGAAGTGCTCTATGATCTGGTGTTTCTGACCCTTTGATAAAAGATCAGACAGGCACGTTTTTCCAAGGTAAAGTGCTGTCTTCTTTCATGTAGGACGCCTGAGGCGCTTGAATAGCTTAGAGCACGCTAATACTCTCGAGATGTTTCAAGCTGTAAAAGGATTGTATCTATCCGTTGATGATATGAAAGGCCAGCTTGGCTTCAAATTAAAATGGTATTCGTGAGCCTTATTGAGGATAAATCAGAGGAAAGGAAAAGTGGCTTGGCGATGGAGCAAAAGAGTAAATCATGACGGTCAAGATCATCTTGTATCTGCCAACACCAACACAGTAGGGATATTCAGGGTAATTTGAACCAAGTATCACTAGTCATCGTGGGAAAGTCTTGTTTGGGATGCGAAATGGGATTCTATAATCAGATACCAAGCGCAATGGGTGATGAAACCGAAGTTGCCGCCGAAGCTTCCATGATATATTCCATTCAAAATATTCATCACCCTACAATAATATTGGTGGAAGTGCATTGGCTGACTTAGATGTTCCGTCTGAGCAACGTTCAAGGAAGCACTCTGTACAAAAGACTCTGCTCACCAGCTTACGAAAATATAATCTTCATGATTTATTGCCGGCGATGGAGATTTTGCGCTGATATATGTAAAGGGGTTTCACGACTCGCAAGCCATTCTAGTACTCTTTAATCAACCCAACACTCCACTTCGCGCATTCTAAGTTTGGCAGGGTCACTGCGGTCACTATTATAGTGCCTTGAATTCGACAATTGGGTGTTTGACTTATATAGGTACTGTAAGATTGCTACTCTTTGGTTAGATTGCAGATTACAAGATTGGATCGGAAGAGATGCACAAACTCAAATTATTAATTCACCCCTTTACCGCTCGGCCCGCTCTATGCCTTTCATCTAGACGATTTGCGAAAAGATAAATCGTTTAGATCACGAGCCATTTCCTAGCTATGACATTTGCCAATTTCCTGTTACCTGTGATCATACAAAGAACCTTGATATTGTGTGCAGTATCAATCGTGATATCTTCTCGTGAGCTCTTATGGTCTTTGGTCTCGTTGAGTACCCGAAGATAGTATTTTATCGCAAGGTGCGAGACACCAAGCATATGATAAACTCTGGCCAGATTGTAATGTGCCTCCTGGCGCTCCTCGACAATGGATGACTGTTGACGTGAGTTGTAGTAATCGAAAAGAAATGTCAGACCTTGAAGGATCATGAATTGCCTATTATCCGCTTGTCTCTTGAGGGAGTGATGGACGTAGGCAAGTCCTATGTTCAAATTGATTACAGCGTTATTCGGATCGAGTGCGTAAGCTCTTAGGAAATAGTCTATTAATTTTGGTTAGCCCACAGATTGGTACGGTAGCTTAGGTTGAGGTACTTAGAGAGTAGGCATAACTTGTTCCCGAGTAGAGAATATGGCCGTACAACATGAGGAGAGCGATGTCCATATCATCATTAAGTATTGGTTTTCCATTCTTGTCCTGGGACGTGTAGCCAGCTTTCTCTGCAAAGCCTCTTTGACGACGACTTTTGTCGACTAGGTTGAAATCCATGGCCTTGACTTGACGAAGCATGTACTTTTGTTCAGGACCTGAACAATACCACGAGACTGGAGACTGGCACAACCTCGCTATGGCTGCGTACATTCTGTAAGAGTCGGTTGTGAATTGATATTCTCTCATGAAATATCTTGCCACCCTGATACACATCTCCTCGTCGTTGCAGAGTAAAGCACAAGCTTTATAACAATTAGCACAATATCAATCTCCCGACAAAAATGTGAACTTACTACCCCAACACACGTGGATCAGGAACATATCCTCGCGCCTATGATAAAAGACAATTGCATCCCTGGCAGATTCGCAAATCTCATATGACCCTCGATCATTTCCGTCCTTAGCGAGACAAATCGCGTACTCGAGAAAGATATCTAACCAGGAACTAAACGAGATGCCCCGATAATCAGCTGGAATACTAGCAGATGTAACATTCGTCCGGTCCTCAGCATCCGCTCCGAGTTCTAAATGTTGTCAGTACTCTATGGGGCCAAGTGTTGGAAGGAATTTACTGACTTTTAGACAGTCGATCGGCCATCTCCGTTAGATCAGTCTCTAGCTTTGTCTCCGCCTGGAACTTATCATCGTGGGAGTAACCTAAAAATTTGACATATTTATCCCAAGGATAGAAGGTTTTGAACCCTCTAAAATCATCGATCAGATCTTCAGCAGCTTCCATCCACATGTGTGTGGCTGTTGACTCTCCAGCTCTCATCCGCTCAAGCTCTGCTTTCATGGTAGAGTACTGGCTCTGTAGATGTTCTGCTCTCGCCGCCTCTTCCTTGAGCCTTTCTGCTGGATCAAGGAGCCTGCGGGGCACATAACGGGATTGCGGTCTTCGTATTGATGCAAAAGAAACATGCTTCTTACGCGGCTTCTTGGAAGATTCAGCATCAAAGGATTTTGTTTCACCTTCAGCATCCTCAAGTTGCCGTTGTGCTCGCCGAATTGCAATAATCTCATTCACATACATGAACGACTGTTCTCTTTCGTTCAACCTCTCGTACAATCTAGCGAGTTCCATCCTTGCTGGGATATTGTCCTCTTCCATTTGTACTGCATTTTGAAAACAGAGCTCGGCCTCTTTGTCAGTCTCCTCACCAAGCCAGCACTTACCCATCTTGAATTGCAGCGAGGCACCTTCGGTACCAGTACCTGGGGCCAATGGTAGATAGAAATCCAAGGCATCCCTATGATAACCCTTTTGAGACAAGTTATCAGCAACCTCCTCAAAAAGATGAGGAAAATCCTCAGTAAGACCTTGACCATTATAATCCGAGGTTTTAAGATACTCGAAATGACGCTGGCCGTATTAGAAATAACTTCCCAATGTAAGGGAATGGCTTGACTTACCAAAGCTTCCATATGATGACCGAGAGATAAGCGGTATAGCCCAAGTTTGATCCGTAATTCGACAGGGAGACTTGGACCATATGTGTCTGATGAATATGTCTTGGGATCAAATTGGGAGCATTCAGCTCTTCTGAGATCGTCATCATCCCACTCTCGATCGTCATCGATGAAATTATCCCAAAAGTCTTCTCCACTCCTTCCAACTAACCAACGGGCCACTGATCTAAGCTCCTTGATACCATCTTCATATTTTTCCATGAGCCCAAACAGTTGGATATAAGCATAAGCGTCTGTCCAACCAAAGACAGCGTCGGTGTCCGCATCAGCATTTTTGAAGTCTTTGAGGGTTTTGACATAAAGGTCCTTGGCGACTTCTATCTGCCCTAGATCAACGTAAATTGATGCTAATGTCTGAACAATTTCTGCGTCAAATGGGACACGCTTGTGAATGATCTCATACTCCTTGGCCGCATGATGGAGATTTCTTCGCTCAAGCATAATAGAAGCTTTGATTCTTCGAGCCTCCAAATCCTGTGAGTTTGCTCTGAGTATCTGCTGGGAAGCATATTGTGCAGAAATAAGAAACTCCGATCTCAGATCGCCAGTCTCATTTAAGGCAAAGTACAAGGCGCTATACCAAGGCCCAGGATGCTTCGGTCTCCAAGTAGCAGCAATCATCAAAGCCTTAACCGCCGAGTTATATTCGCCCAATTCCTTGAAGCAGGAAGCCATCAGAGTCCATGCCTCGTAAGTCTCTGCATTGATCCGAATGATTTCCGAAGCTATATCTCTGGCATCTTCACATCGCCCTTGCAAGAATGCCTGATTGGCTTGACTTAAACGTAGCTTGATATCACCGGTTGGCTCCGCTGCTTTGCGAGGACCTCTGATACCGGGTCTACGCCCTTTACCGCGTCGAGAACCACGTGAGCGTCGTCCTTTTTTAGAAGACCTACGACTCATCGGAGTCTCATCGGAATCATCGGAATCATCACTGTCTAGATGTCTGGCCTGGCGAACATCATTCTGCATTTTGCGAATACCTCTACCGAATTCACGATAATCGGGGTCAGAGTCGTCCGACTCACCACTATAACAGAGTCAAATGAATGCCAAAGAAATGCTCTTTCTTCAAATATAACATACCCAAGATCCATCTCTAAAATATCGTCCGCGGCGCCCTCCAACTGTTCCCGTCTTTGTTTTCTCTGCTCTGTACTTACTGCAGCAAATTCGGCTCTTGCACTGGCCAGGCTGACATCACCAGTGCCTTGCGCTGGCGATGGAGCATGGGAAGGCCATATCAGATTTTGACTCTGGCTCGCATCTGGATCTGGATATTGATGGCTTTGAGCCGTGGTGAAGCTATGCTCTGGCGGCGGTGGCATGTCGCGAGGAAAAGCAGACATTATGTTGAAAATCCTAGCAAATCTTTGAAACTCTCACAATGAAGGGTATAAGGTCTTAGATGTTGTCATCTAAGGTGGAACGATTCTATGCTTATTATGTGCAATTCAAGATGCGTAACTTGTATTAAAGTTAAAAGTGTGAATTTCTTGAAGAATTCAAGAGACCGAAAACTTCAAGGAGTGGGAAGTTGGACTGAAAGCTAGAGAGTAGAGTAGTAGGTATTCAGTCAGATTGATCCCGCCATGTGAAACGGAAAAGATAATTTCGAAAACAAATGTCTGGATATAAAGCATGTAATTCTATGAGTTACAAACAAGAAGAAGCAGGCTTCAAGAAGTTTAAGATCTTAGCCTTGCATAATTAGTGTAAGGCTGACAAAACTCTGTTCACCGCCTGCCTCAAAGCGGTAATGTATTCTCCCCACCTAAATTTCATTCACAGCCCCGCGAAGGATTAGATACCAAGAAAAAATCACCAATTCACTCGAATCTACCTCCTTCTCATATCGCATTTGACCATTCAATTACCATTCAAAATGTCCGCCGCCATTACCACCTCCCTTCCACCTCCTTCAGCCCTCCAAAATCTCATCAACACGCAAACACCCACCCCCCTCGAAACCCCTCACCCCGCCTACCTTCACCATCTCGCAACCACCATCCTCCAAAACCTACAACTCCAACACGACTGGACCTCTCTGACCCTGCATACCCATTCTCCCCTCACCTCGCTGCCCCTTCCTCGGCCCCTCATATCTGGACTTCCTCCCCGCCGCGCCTACATCCATCCCGACGAACAAGTCGAGATTCTCAAAGCTGAGCATGATACGGGAGATTCTATAGCACAGTTTCCCGAGCGCGAATGGGTTTTACCGACGCATTTGGAGGAGAAGTGGAGTCTGGCACGGTTTGCAGAGGTTTTTGATGCCGTAGGGACGGTGCCTGAGGGAGAGGGGGCAGATGGAGTGGAAGAGAGGGAGGAAGGGGAGGATATTGTGGGTGCGAAGTGGCAGGGGGAAAATAGACAAAAGAGGATCTTATTGGCGACGTTGCATGATGATAGTACCGTTGTGTACTATATCATGCATGATGGTATTGTGAAGCCGAGACAGAACTGAACTGTTCTATTCGGAAGGATTTTCTCTGAGCGAGTTGGATTTCCTCAATGTCTCGAATAATATCACAGATTGAGGGGTAATTAAAGCACTTCGAATCTCCCAAGACGCAGAACTTTCCAACGCCTCGACCACAATTTTCGAAATTCGGGTCCCTAAACCTGCAAAGTCTACTCATTGTCCCGATACTTTGAAATCTGCACCACCCTCACAGGAAAGAACGCTGTGAATTTTGGGGATAACTTTACGATGTAAAACAAAACGTGTTTACTCCTACACTATCATTCTGCTGAGGAGATCCGACGAGAATTGAACGATATTGCAGTTGAGGTTTGGAACATGGGACCATTGGGTTATGTTTGTTCCTCAACCCCATCAGTCCATTGAACTCCAGATCCACCTTTCGATTCGAATCCGTCTACAATAACGAGATCATCCTGCCATATACAAAATCCAAAATCCAAAGTATGTATTGAGGTGGCAGTGTGTAGAAACCAAAAGAGGAAGGACCAACCATACTTGCCGTGGTCTAGTGGGTAGATCCCTAGATCTCTTATGGTCAGAATCGTTCAAAAAAGAGTTCGAGACAATGTCCAGTCAACATATCTGCTAAAGTTATCTATATCTATTAAACTCCCATTATGCAAGTAAGGTACTTTACTTTACATGCGGATATACTGTCCACCCCTCGGAAACACATCCTACAAGCTCATTATGGCACACCAGGAGGTTGTACGAACCCGAGGTCAAGCTCTCCTGCTACGAATCGTCAGGCGGAAACTCGTGCGGTAAACATCGAGGACACTTTGCCATAAATTGCATTTGGACAACCGCTATCTTGAGAACTTTACCCGGAGGGCAACGTTTTCCTTTCAGAGGAACCTCTAAAGTCATAAACAGCTTCCATAGAACCTATCAATATAAATAGAATACCCAATGTAATTGATCTGCAAGTCATCTATATGTATCAATTGAAACGGTCAGCCTCCGGAGTAAACTCCATCCCATCCCAACTCGTCCCATACCGTCCCATACCGTATCCATATCACCAGATCAATTCCTCAATTCCCATCACTCCATCAATTCATCAATTCATGAGCCATGAGCCATGAAACATACCCTACTCCCATCAAACACCCATCTCGCATGTAAAGTAAAACCCAATTTAACCCCCACAAATCGTAAATCGCAAGTCGCCAACCCCAAATCTAAACTCCAGATGTCGTGTTCGCGGGTGTCTGTCAAGAAAAGACCAACGCAGATGCTCCATTTACTTTCCTTTGCTTTCCCATTCCCATTCCATGACCTCATTTCTTATTACAATGCATTGCATCGTATCGTGTCGCATTTGCATCATACCATACCATACCAAATCATCTCCAACCCATCTTCTCCCCCTCTCCAATAACCAATCCATTCCATCTCGCTACCTCTCCCCCCTCCCCTCTCCCCCCCCTAATTAACATTACTCAACAACTCCGCCTCCAGTATAAACTTCCCCTCCTTATACTTCTCATTCGGCTCATACGCCTTATCGTATTTCCACCCCACCGTCTCATTACAGCGTTTACAAACAATATCGCGCACAATGTGTCGACCGGTCGTCATGTTGCGCTCTGAGGGTTCGCCCGGCGTAATGTTGACTACAGTGCCGAAGAGGTAGGCTTTGCCGTGTTGGCCGCGGAAATTCTGGGTTGGAGGGGAGAGATGGGTTAGTTCGGGGGAAGTGGGGAGTGGGGAGTGGAAGCCAAGAAAGTAGAAGATAGGGAAAAAAAACAACAAACCCGTGAAATAATCTCCTCATGCGTACTCAAATGCGTCTTGCAATTCTTGCACCCATAGATCTTGTGACCGGTTAAATACGTATTATACGAAAGACCCATGATGTACCGTGCGTGATTCCTCTCTTATCTCTTGATGTCGATCAAGTTGGGCTTCTGGATTCGCGGTTCGTGAGGTATGATATTTAGGAAGTTTTGTTTTGTGTGAGGTGAGGTGAGGTGAGGTGAGGGGCAAGCTCTGCGATGAAACCAGATGGAGGATAGAGGATATGAGAAGTTTCGAAGAGATCAAGTGGAAGAATTTATATTTCGTAGAAGTATTTAGATGGAGAGATGTAGGTAGGTAGGTAGGTTGCGAATGAGGTCGGGTCCGGTTTGCTTTGCCTGTCTTCTTATTGTATGGTAGCTAGGGAACTCAAAGGTACCTATGGTATGAATCAAATGCCTTCGTTGAAAGGCACCGCTCGTCTTGTCTCCTTGCTTGTCTGCTTGTCCGGTACAGTATGAGTTTTCTTATTTGCACACACTTGTGAGATACGAATATGGAGGTACTCGAGTAGATATTTGAAATTTAAATGGGTAGATAAGATGGTGAGATAGGTGGTGAGTGAGGTAGATTGAGGTGGCTTGTGATGGGTTTATCTTATCGGCCTTATCCTATCTAGCCTAATGGTATTCACTCTATTGTAGTTGAGTGACAGACAAGTGAATCAAATGACCCTGAAAGAGTCATGTCCTTTGATGATTTGACAATAATGAATAATTTTAACTAATCTTTCTTCGAATATACCTAGGTAGGCAGTTATTCTTTCACGAGTTTAATATAATTCTTGTGTTTGCATTTTCAACGGAGATGAGCAGTAAGGAGTGAAGGTATATGATGGATAACGACAAGATAAAGTTTTAATTTTCAAAGAATCTTCTTGATTTGATTTCTATGATATGTTTCTATATACAATCTCTTAGGATATCACAACATAAATTCGCATTTGATATATGAATCTATGTTTCGTTCATCGTATGTACTCCCTAACTACCTAGGTACTTTCCAACTAGCTACTGAACCCAACCGAGACCAACATGATCCTAATATCCAGCCAGATCACATTCGCCGATCCTACCAACGGTTGGTTGTTTCCCTCATCCCATCCCATCCCCTAAAATATACAATAATGAATGCCTCCCCTCCCAGCTATCGTGTGTGTGACACTATCGTTTCCATGTGGGAACAATATTGGCACGATATACAAGAGATGGCCTCAGATTTACCATGAGAATGCTTCTTCCACGAAATCAATATTTCCAGTATATTGATGTTTACGAACTGCGCTTCGCACATCATCACTCAGTGCTCCACTACCACACACCGAGACACCCATAGCACCGACTTGGTTCTCCATTTCAATCTCCATCAAGGTCTCGATGTTGGGTCTACCTGGGAACATCTGTACCGTTGCAGATGGACTGTGGATTTCCTTGGTAGATCTTGGTCGACTAACGAACAGCATGATGCGAAGGACTTCACGACGTTTGTCCATCGCTAGGATCGAAGTCATCCATGGTCGGATCCACTCGAGATGTTCTGGCGATTGAATGGTCCAGACGAGGACAATCTTTCGTGCGGCCACGGTTCCGTTGGCATAACCAGCGACGAGGTCTCGTACGTGGGGAACTTGGTGAGTGATACCAACACCTCCTGCGAACAACATCACGGTTCCATAGGAATGCATCATATGCATACCTCCGTATGGACCTTCAGGCCAACACTTGGTGTAGAGTTTTCCATCGGGGGAAGACTCAGCTTTCTTGAAAAGCTTCTCAGTAAATCCAGTTCGGGCTCGAATGACAAAGGACATGCTTGTCTTTTGCATAGCTAGGATATCCTGGCGGTTCATTGCTAGCTTCTCATCTGATAAATCCGCTGCCTCTTCCGACCAAGCAACCGAGAAAGGATGAGACTGGAAAAGTCCAACAGAAGGCATATATAGATAGGCGTGTTGTCCCGGCTTGAACTTCCATGGTCGGGCCATATCAACGGTAACTCGAACGGCATTTCCTGGGAGAGCTTCTACCAATGTCCTGGATCCACCCTTTCCGAAGTTTCTATACGCGACTGTGAGTATTCTCGTAGCACGTTCAGCGGCCCAAAGGATAATGGCTCCCCAGAGAAGGGATAATTGTGGAAGGTCGACCAGCTTCAAGTGGTAGTAGACACCGATGATCACAACGATGACAAGTAAGATGTGAAGGTATTTGAAAATTTCGTATGCGGCGTGGCGAACAGGTGAGCTAGCCTGGATCATGATGACAATGGCGGCGATGACGGCCTACGATTCTTAGCACAGCTCTCAATTCTTTTCTTAAGGGGTAACTTACGATGGCTCCATAGATCTCAAAAGGACTTCCTCCAATCGATGGCAAAACCGCGGCCCAACCAGAAGCATGAACTGTGGAAGCAACCCAAGCACCAACGTGGGTAATCATTTGAAGAGTTACGATTCTTCCAGTCCATCTGTGCAAAAGATTGAATGTATCGAAAGACATATTGAGCCAGTTAATCAAAGGATTGTTTCGGGCAGCCATGATGAAGAGAGGAATCTAATGGATGATTAGCACGTGATAGACATAGAAACTCCTTGCGCTTCAAACCTACCATGTTAACAACGGCAAGAATACCAGTCCTGTTTCTAACCTGCTGGCAAACGGTAGCATAGGCTTGATCCCAGGTGATGCTAACAACACAGAAAGCAATATTTGTCCCAAAATAGGCCAAGAGGAAGACAAACTGCAGTCTAGTTGGAAGAGTGCCGACGTTGACGGCCCTTCCCATTTGGATTTCCCTATTGTGTCTCTTGCCGAAGATAGGAGCATAGAGGACATGTTTCTTGAACTTTGCATAACCAGAGGAGGGAATAGCGAAATATTTTTGTGTCTCGTTGTTGAGTGATGCCATAGTTCGCACATATTTGGTCGTCTCGATTCCGATTCTCCAGACCACCATAGCTCCAATCAGGGACGCAAGAACGATAAATATGTAATCATGAAAATCCTGATTGAACATTTTCGCATTGGCTTTGATCGCGGCGGCGACCGCAGCAGCAGCTTTCGCAGCGGGTGTAAGTTCTGTGGTTGAGGAAGAGCCTCCAGATGCTTCCTCACCAGCCACTATCTTGGCCATGGCGAGAGCAGCCACAAAGATCGAAGAGGAAAACATGTTGTGGTAAAGAATATCAGAGAGGTCTAGACGTTATATTGTGAGTATACAAAGATCGACCCGATATGATGCCTTGGTAAGTTAGGTGAATTTATCCGGTCCAGCACGAGATATAAAATTGCTATGTCTTGGGTGATTTCGTTTTGTAATGGACGTCTTGCGTCGTTTTGTCGAATATTGAGTGAATGGGCGAGCGATAATTTTGTGAATGACCAGCGAAACACAGTAATAAATCGTCTTCGAGAATAGAAATGAGAAGGAAGGTAGGTTAAGGAATGGAAAAGAACAAAAAAATGTTCAAGAAAGGCGTAATCCAGACGTCGAGGGAAAATGCGGAAAAGGTGAAGAAGAGGAGGAAGAAGAAGAAGAAGAAGACAAATCGAAGGTGGGTGGGTGGGAAGGAGATTGAATAGAATGTATTCAGGTCTTGGCTAGACTCGTCGGAATGGATTCCTGTGTGAATGAATGGATAACTCTGATATGTACGGACCGCGGGGAAAGAAAATAAACCCTAGGCCGCGCTTCGAATAGGAATCCGAGACAAGATAAGAAGTGTAGGTTACCTACTGTATTTTTATTTATACCCGTATACAATTGATTTCTTATTTCTTTCTACAGTATTTCTTTTTCTTCTTGTGACCAGGGCGGAATTGGAAATTGAAGGAGATATATTAAAAAAATAGATTGGCTTGAAATGCCTTTTAACAGGGGGTTCATTGCAAGTGTTTATTAGGGATTGGATGGCGTGGACAAGGGGGCTACCCTTGTTTTGGCTACCGCTGCAAGGTACCATAAGCCTATGTCGATAGGCTTGGCGACTTCTTTATAATTGTGGAAATAGTTATATGGGTGGGTATAAGTTGTGGAAGATCAGTAGGGAAGATGCGAGGTTCTTTGTATCAGATCATGTTCCTTTTTGGTGAATGGGAAAGTAGAGGCGAGTAATAATAAACATGTTGCAGAAGAGATCGCACTGCACTACGGATTCCGGAATACTAATCTGGGTCTGGTCTTTGGCTCTAGGTCAACTAGAGGTTGAGTTATTCAAAGTATGGTGTGCATACGTATTTTGATACAGCAAAGTTTTGACTTCTGACCTTGTTATAGTGGACGATCTATAGGTGAAGTAGGTTGAATAAGTAGATTGAAGTGAAGGGGGGTCTGCTAGCCGGGTCTTGTCTCATGTCTTGATGATAGATGAAAATGGTGTCATTGGAATGTTGGGTATCTAGGTAGACATAGATGTTGTGTTAATATTAATTCAAGATACACAGAATGTCACGGTTGTTGTTTAGGTATTTGCAAGATTTGCAAGATTTGCAGCTTTAGATTGATTAACGGATAAATAGATTGATTGGACTTGTAACTCCCCGAAGGCTGTGGTATGAGGGGTTTGTACAACTTTGTTGGGATAGAAAGTGCCGATGGGTGGTGGGACGGGATGGAATAGGATGAAATGGCAGTTATTTCGGGTGTTTTGTTCTGTTCTTCTCGAGTTTGGGGGCACAGATGACAATTCTGTATGGATAGTATTCCTTCCTAGACCTTTCATCTGTGGCTCAGCACTACCGGTATAGGTGCAGTTATTGGCTTGTCCACAACCTCTCCTCCAAACGAATCCAAAGATTGGGCGAGCCTTCAACTGACTCAAAAGACAGTTTATAAGAATGAACACTGATTGGTACAAAAAAGTTTCGTAGATTGGGGGTTATCAAGCGATCAAATAGATTTTCTAGATGTGGAAATTTACGTGGCAACAATCGTTTCAAAAAAAAGTCAAAAATGTATACAGAAGCGAAGGATTATTAGATTCGGTAAGGGGGCTCGGAACCGAAGTAAAGGAAAATTATTCCAAATAAGAACAAATAATCTATCTAGATTCTAGATCAAAGAAAGATATCGGTCGATGTCTGAGAAGAACGAATAAGCAACCAACAGTAGGTAGGTAAGAAGTTAATTTACTCGCAAATTTTGCAAAAGCATGGTACTGTACGGTAGTGTCCCGGCGATATTAACTACCCCATGCTTTCTTTCTGCAAGAAACCAGTCCCTGATAGAATAATGGTGATGGTACCCTATTGGATTAGCGCATCTTAGCCCTAATTGTTGGTGGGTTGTTGATCGAAAGAGAAAAGGATTAAATATTCCGAATGGTGCGGTACCTTGCAGATTGGATTGGCTAATTAATCCTGTACCTACATTTTCTCTAGGATTCGGTTTGTGTGGGTGGCCAGCCAGCGAGCCAGCGATGATACCTGTAGGATGAGCCTGCAGACTTTAAGTCACCAATTGAAAGAAGATCTACAGTACTCATGTAGAGTCTAGAATATAGCTATGATGGTTAAGTTGTCAAAGGGTCGGTCCATCATCCATAGCGTTGGTACTGTACCAACAACTACTAGTTCTAGGATATATATCCTGCAGATGCATTTCCATCTACTGTGAGTTCCCTCAAACACTTCATCTATTCCTGCATATGTTGATACAAACCTTATGCACTCAAAAGTTCGCAATCACGCATAATAACATTTCTTCTTCACCACCGCAGCATACGAAATTCCCAATCCCAATCCCAATCCCAATTGCCTCTTCCTTTTCCCCCCTTCACCTACAGGAAATCCATCCGAACTCACAAGTGACTAGTCGTAGCATAGCACAGCATAGCATGACATCACTACAATCCTTTCGTCCTATAAACCAGCCTCACTCCAATTAGACCTTACCTGACCTAACCTAACCTCCCACTTCCCACTTCCCACCCTCTGACCTCTGACCTCTGACCTCTGACTGCGCTCCTCATTCGTATCACTCCATATCCATATCCATTCCCCCATTCCCGATTTACAATCCTCCTGAGCCCCCCATCAGTAAGATCACCTACAGTACAAAACACCTCCAAAAATAGTTCGTTATGTATGTTTGATCTCTTCAACGATTCTTTCTTTCACAAAACCTTCTCTTTGCCTAAAGATTTGATACACGAACATAAAAGCGGTATTGTACGATGATACAACCCCCAAAAGGCAATAGCTATTTCCTAATTCATTACATCTAAACCTTCTTAGGAAGTTCGTCTACCCAGTATATCTACTATCTATCTGCTAGCTAGCGCACATCGCTTGACCCACTCCTATAAGTTTCATCAAAATGAAATTTTTGATGGGTCCCACACACACACACACCATTATCGTTATCATCGTTCGAGAATCTCCTTGATCGATTGCAAGTAGAGCAAGTGTTATGAAATTTATGCATCATCTCATACAGACTCCAGAATCCAGAGAAACATGCTCAAAAACCTACTCGTATCGCCACAATATATACAAATCGCCACTCCACTAATAAGATAGCACGAGTTTCCCCCGTACGAGTTGATTATCAATACGATATGGGGCATATATATGTGGAACCTTTTTGGCGGAAGATTGGTGGGCATTGTATATATGCTTGAGTACGGGTATATGATACAGAGTGAGTTCGGCGATGAGGAGTACTGTATTGTATTGTATATAGGTATACTTTTGATTCGCGATTGATGATTGTGGTTTCGTTTCCTTAGGAATCAGGATTGAGGATGTTATGGGTGTGGTATATATGAATATGTTCTAATGGATATCATATCATAACATATCTCCCATGAGGTCTCTCTACTCGTATACGGTACCTTATCTCTTCTTTTCTTTTCCTCTCAATATATTTTCTATCTACTCGAGTACATCTACATCTACATCTCCATCTCCATTTCCAGCACATCTCCAGCACACCTTGAGCACATACTAGGTATCTACAAATACAAATCATCCAAAGTCCCACCACCATCGGTCCCGAACCTCAATCATCTATCTATCTCATGATTCCCATCACCATGAAACCAAACTGCCTTCCTCCTCTGTACACGACCAAAATAATGAGTCCAGTATCAAAACTCCGACACCCCTTGATCCCCCCCTCCCCCTCTTGACACAACACTCCCTTGCCCACTGCCATATCCATATAGAATATCCAACATCCAATCCACCTCCAATATCCATCCATATCTATCCATCCATATCCACACAAACCCCCTTCAAAGTTCCAAGTTCCAAGTTCAAACTTCAAACTTCCCATCCCGAGAAAAGTCAGACGCGAACAGTGTTTCCATTTCCGTTTCCGTTTCCATTTTCACCATACATACCATGCTATAACACTGACAGAAGCACTAACCGAAGCACAAGCATCCGTATCCGTCCTAGATGAACTCCTTGTCCTCAAACTTTGGGTCTCATTATCATTATCATTATCATTGTGATTACCAGTATTCTAGACATTATTATCCACCGTACTCGATCGAGTACTGTACTGTACTTTGTGCATGTATATTGTATCATATCGTATCAAGCGGAGCATTAAGCGGAGCATCAAACATCAAACGAGAACCATGGATAGATAGATAGATATCGGGACTGTACCTACAATTAGAACATCTTTGGCTCCTGACCCTCCTGACTCCTTGTGCACGATAAGATTGGTAGGTACAGGTACGGTATATGTGATGCTACCATGAAGCACATACCGTATCCAATGCAATATCCAAGTCCAATACCTCCGTACCCTACCCTACCCTAGCCTAAAAAGGAAATAATTACAGATAAGCTATGCTATGCAAAATTACTCGCGGGAGTTTCTGTTGAAAGTCCCCTTCCCCCCCCTTCCCTCTCTCTCTCTCCGCTTTAGGTTGATAGATAGGAGATATTTGGCAAGTTCGTGGGTTCACAAGTTCACAGACATATACCATAGCAGAAGAAGTTCTTCCTATTGCATCGCATCGCATCGCATCGCATCAAATCAATCATGATACTGTACATTATACAATAAAACATCCATGTGCAGTATGTACATTCAACAATAACAGTCTCCAATCTCCAATCTCCAATCTCCAATCTCCAATCTCTAATCCCCAATGCGCAAATAACTTTTATCAAAACTCCAAATCTCCAAAGCTCCAACCTCGAACCTCCAAAGCTACCTACCTCCAAATCCATACCAAAGCCAAGCCGACGCTTTGTCCAATAACGCGTGTAAAAATTCCGAAATACCTAATCACACACACGATAATCCGAATATTGTGTATCCAATTATCCAATTCCAACACAGCTTACTTGATCAACAAACATGAGATGAATTCCCACCGTCCACCTCCACCTCCATCCATGTGCGCCAAGCCCACCTCAGACGTCTATGCTTTCATGTTCTCATATACCAAACATCCAGCGTCGCATCACCAGCCTTATTGAAGGTTGCTTCGTCATCTTTGGCAACAATACCCGTTATCTGTCCATCAGACAATCTGATTGTCTAAGCTCGTCCTATGATCTGCAAATCATGTATGGTGTCGATGTCGATGTCGCAGCTCTGGACATTGAAACTCGTGGTTACACCTTCCTCAATATTCTATTCATAATGTCAAATTCTGATAACGTAGCCGTGAGAGAAAAGAAGATCTGCCGTCACTGTCAACCGGTCGAATGCGAATGAAACTTAATCGTCTCGAGAGGTTACAGTTCCTCATATAGCTATGGAGAGGTATAGCCGATGCATCTGCTGTCGGGTCGTCATATGCACAGTTCATCTTCGCTGTATGACGATTGTTCGTAATTGATGGTTGGTCTTTGCTTTTGTCGCTTCGCCTTGACTAGTTTTGATCGACGCGAGGCTACTGTGTTTCGAACAATTTTCAAAACATGAGTATCTTGAAAAGATTCATGGCTGGAGTTAAGTTCATCATCGCTGCTATCATAATGCCAGACCTCGAGGGATGCTGCCTTCCCTCGTCGTGTTTCATCTTCGATCCTTGATGGTAGTTGTATTTCTGGCTCAGCAGATTGATCGGGTCCAGCACTATCATATCTCTTTTTAGGCTCTGGATCTAATCGTACAGGCCGTTGTGCGCGAGCAACAGAAGGCGATTCAAGCTCTAACTCGTCGCGCTCAGAACTAGTAGGTATGCTCTTGCTTTTGCTGGTATTGGAAGCAGGCGTTACTGGCACCCAAGAACTTATCCCTTCTTCCCATCGAAAATCTCTTGATTCGTGGTGGGCTTCTGAATTTGCTGAATCTGGTCTTCTCGAGCTTTCAGCGTGAAGTTCGTCATCTAAAGAATCCGCATAATCGAGATATTTTTGGCCCGGTGTTACTTGCGCGAAGGCAAATGCGCTATCCACAACAATCCCACGCAAAACGGTCCTCGCCTTCAAACCTCTACCCGTATTCACCTGCTTAAGTTTCCCATGTACATGCTGGAGGTATTCAAACCCGGAAGTTGAAGCTCCTTTGCCACAACAACGCGCTACCGATGATATGAACTTCACAGCTTCGTTGTGGGCAAAAAGAGTCCTCTGGAAGGGTTGAGAAAGTCTGCCCGTACCTGGATCTACAATCTCTTCAGCATACAATCGATACAGAGAATTGGTAATGAAATCCGATGTATCATTCGCATTAGGCTCAGTCACCAGACATGCTAGAAGTAATATGGTACATTGTAGATCAACCTCCTTAGCACCACGTTTGATGGTTCTTACGCAGTCTCTCAAAAGCATTGAATAATTCTCGCTGATTGTGGTGGTATGCTTAGACTCTTGCTTTAAGGTACTCTCAACAGCATCTCTACTGAGAAGAATGATGGATGAAATTACTGTCAGCACGCTCAACAATGTACGTCTGCATATCTCAAATAGGTCAGCATCCAACAGGGAGTCAGATGAAGACACATATTCTACAAGGCGTGGCAAGATCGTATTCATCAATGTCGTTGCATCTACTCTCGCACGACCCAACCATAACTCATGCATCAAACCAGTCCAAATCGGCGTAAATGCTCGTGTAGCTACCCAAGGAAGTGGAAGATTTCCATTTTGAAACAAAATCGAGAGTTGCCGATACAAATACTCAGTACGACCTGACTTTTCGGCGAAATTCCAAATCTTTAATAGTGGCTGGTGAGCCCGACTCTCCGAAAAAAGACTTTCGCTTGATCTTGGGGCAGGAAATTTGCATATTGAAAGTAGACTTGATAGTATTAGGTCTGCTTCGTCGTGATAATCCGAATATATACAAAGATCGACGAGTATTTCACAAAAGCTATGTTCCAAGAGACCTTCCACAATAGCATTGCAAATAATTTGAACACCATGGGCTCGAACTACACTCTGAAGATGTCTCCAACCCCGGCCAGACGATCCCAACAATTCGAGGTCATCATAAATTTCCGTAGAGATATCCCTCTCCTCGATGGCTGAGCGAGAACCTATCTCATTAGCTAATAACTTCTCTTCCATGGTAATATATTTCGGTACAGTTCTAAGACACATGGATAGTAATGACTTAGGTCCTTTTTTAGAATTGCTTGGTATAGTAGGACACGTTGCCCTTAGTAATGCCTCTAGACCATTATAAATGCCTTCATATGTGTTGAAGCGCTCAGCACTCATAGTATTCCGAATCTTGGAAAATGCTTGTGATCCTAGAGTTTGTGCCTTGCTGGTCCCTAGGGGTCGAGTTCTAGCTGGCTCGTCGATAATTGAATCTGTGCTCTTCTGTTGGTGATGCCCGAGAGTCATCCCTTTGTAAGGTATAGCGCGATATGGTGAAGCAGGTTCTCCCCAAGCTCGGACGAGCAATGGCGTTAGAAACATAAATTCTCCAGGGACTGATGGCCTTCTGCCGTTCGAGGATACTCTGACGTAAGGCCCCGTGCTGGTAATATGTTGCCCCGAACCATTGGTGCCTGTCTTTCCGGAGTACGTTCTCTTCACTCTCTTTTGCCCAATCCAATTTGCATTAACATTATCCAATTCCTCGCATGATGCATCGTTGTTTAAATCAGAGACCGATTTGCGCTTCTTAGATTGGGGCGTTATGTAATTCGAGGAGATTTGTCTATTCTTACGTAGAATTGCGATTCGGGAGGTTAAAGATCGTAACAAGCGATTGCACCGAGCGGAAGTCCATTCCTTCTTGACATCTCGATTAAGTCGTCCATTATTCAATGTCGATTCTTTGCGACGGACTGAAGAGAAACTATCCGGGATAGGATTCAATTCCGATCCCAATGATATGTCCGCCTGTTCCATAATATGAATGATAACTTCGAATTATAAGTATGTTTCGAAACCCTCCAGATCGACCGATCTATGTGCGATATCCGTACTTGTAATAGTAATTGTGATGGCAAATAAGTAAGGATTTGGAAGACTTTTTTGGTTGATTTCTCTGTAAGAAAACTAAAAGCAATAGTGTGTGAGTGAATGGAAGCAAAATAAAGCAAAAGTGGTATGCAATAGAAATGTATGAGAATTGTATGTTGTATGATGTACTCGTATGATGTAGATATATACATATACTCGAGTAGGTAGGTATATTGATGATGTTGAGAAGTTGGAAGTTGTAAACAATAATAAAGTGGTCATGTAAACAAGGATTGGAATATATTTATTACCCGGGCCGGGTTTTTCCGTGCACAGAACCTAAATTTTGTAACTTTCCCTTTTGGATTATTTATTAAGGAAAATCCATTAAATTTATTCTTCACTTGCATATATCCATACATACGCACGAAGAGGGGTTTTTTCTTTCTTCATCCAAAATCTGTACCACAACTTCCCAAAGTTCTTTTGAATTCCTGCATTTCTTGTGTTGGAAAAAGTCCTTGGTATCTTCTCATCTTGTCATTGTATTATATCTAGTACTTAGAGAGCTTTACGGTTCAAAATGGCTGTAACGAATGAAGTTAACAACACCACTTCTGGTAAGCACTTCAAGCACTTCAAGCACTTCCAAAAGTTACATATGCGCAAAAAACTACCTCAATTGATCTTTTCCCAATTCAATGTGCGCCCTATTCAAACAATTAGCACTCATTTACTAACTTTCAGTGTCTTCAGAAGCCCCTTCCGATGTATTAAGCAGCTCAGAAAAGCTTGCCACCGAGGAAAATGGCATAGCTAAGTTGAATGGTGCTGAATATGAAGAGGAAGATGGTGGGGAAGCAGGCGGTGAAGGTAAGATGAGTTGGCAGCTCGAGAATTTATACCTATTTTATGCTAATGCGAGAACAAAGTCTTTCAGTTGACTGTGGTGCTTCCCCGTGAGCCCCATAAAATTCAGATCATCGTGAGTGACCCCTCATCACATTTGGTGGTTCAATGCTCATATGCCTAGGTTTCCTCACAAGAAGCTATACACGATGTTCGACAGTCCATAATCGAGCTCCCTGGAACTTTCCAGTACTCATGTTTCCATCTTGAACATAAAGGAGAGAGGATAAACGACTTCGTTCAGATATCCGAAGTCTCCGGCTTAACAGCGGAGTCAGAAATACACTTGGTCGAAGATCCATATACAGAGAAGGAGGCGAGAATACATCTTGTTAGAGTACGAGAACTTATTGGTGCTGCCGGAAACCGTACCGATACCTTGAATGGCATTATCTCTGGAGCTTCACTGCTTGAATCAGTTACATCGGCGGACTCGAGTCAAAATGGTACAAGCACGGCCCCGTCTCATCCAATGGTTGAATTTGATTTCCAGGCTTCTGGCAATCTCTCGACTCTTCTTCCAAAAGCACAAGAGCCAGGCCCAAAAACTGTCAAGTTAATTTCCGTCTCTCCTTGGAACCCTCCACCGTACCAGCTCAGACAGAAGGGACATCTACTCTATCTACAGGTAACCACAAATGAGGGAGAGCAATTCCAGATCACATCTCACGTATCCGGCTTTTACGTGAACAAATCCTCAACGGGCAAATTTGATCCATCCCCAAAATCTGCACCCAAAGCCCATGCTGCGCACTCACTTTTAGCACTTCTTGGTGATTTGTCTCCATCATTTGAGGACTCCTTTAAGAGTCTTCAGGAGTACAATAATACCAACGAACCTTTGGCTACATTCCAAATCACGAACGCAACCCCCGCGAACCCTTGGATAGTGCCATCAGCGTCTGCTCCTATTGTTGCGCACCAAGCTGATATCACACGCACTCAAGAAAACTATCTTATTGCTGGTATTGAGAACAGCGAAACTTTGCGAGACTGGAACGAAGAATTTCAGTCTACTAGAGAGCTGCCAAAAGAAACTGTCCAGGATCGTGTATTCCGAGAACGATTGACCTCAAAGCTGTTCGCCGATTACAATGATGCTGCCGCTCGTGGCGCGATCTTGGTTGCTAGAGGTGAAATCGCCCCGCTCAACCCAACCGAAGGCAAAGATGCTCAAATATTCGTCTACAATAACGTTTTCTTTTCCTTTGGGGCTGATGGAGTGGGTACCTTTGCCTCAGAGGGTGGCGATGAAGCCGCTAGAGCAGCAGTGGGCAAGGATGTTATGGGAGTTCGCATGGTCAACCAATTGGATATTGACGGCCTCTTTACACCAGGAACCGTGGTCGTTGACTACCTTGGAAAGCGTATTGTTGGACAAAGTATTGTACCAGGTATCTTTAAGCAACGTGACCCAGGTGAGAACCAAATCGATTATGGTGCAGTAGATGGCAAGGACATTGTCGCATCAGATGAGAAGTTTGTGTCCGTTTTTGAAAAGCTTTCCAAGGCCTTGAAGGTCAAGAAGCATGCCGTTTGGGACAAAGACGCTAAGCGCCATGATCTCGAAGGTAGTATCGAAACCAAAGGTCTTTTGGGTACTGACGGCAGAAAGTACGTTCTTGATTTGTATAGGGTTACCCCATTGGATATCACCTGGATGGAGGAAGTTGGTACTGCACTTGACAGCCCCAAGGAGGCCGATGCAGCAGGTGAATCTGCATACCCGCATCGCATGACCGTCATCCGACCTGAACTGGTCGAATCCTACTGGAAGGTCAAGATGCGTGAATGGGTAAACGGTGAATTGGAACGCAAGCGCCAAGCTCAGAAAGCCGTCGAACCTACTGCCGAAGAAAATGAGACGAAAGCTATAGCTGAGGCATCCGAGCCAGCTCAAAGCGAGCAACCAGCCGAGAACAGCGAATCAGCCAACAACAGCGAATTAGCCAGGAAGGACGAAGCGGACAAGGATGTCGAATCCAGCAAGCCTGCAGCTGATCAGGAAAGAATTGATATTGGTGATTTCAAGTTTGCCTTGAATCCAGATACTTTCAGCGGTCAACAGCCACAAACCGATGAGGAAAAAGCCGAATTTGCTGAGGATGAACAGCTGGTGCGATTAGTCTGTGAATACCAACGTAAAACAGTGTTACCTGAACTTGTGAGTGATCTCAAGGAAGGTGACGTTGGATTCCCTATGGATGGTCAGTCTTTGAGCAGACTACTTCATAAACGTGGTATCAATATCCGATATCTCGGTCAAGTTGCCACTCTTGCGGATGGCAAAAGACTCGAATCTTTACGCATATTAGCCGTCCAAGAGATGGTGTCAAGAGCATTCAAGCATGTTGCTGGTAACTATCTCCGTTATCTTCCTATCCCTTTGACAAGCTCATGTATTGCCCACCTCTTCAATTGTTTGCTTGGTACAGATTTGAACCCAGCTCCAAAACCAGATGTGGATGATGCTATGGCTTCGCTTTATCCTGAAGCAGATTTGAAATTCAAAGAAGTTACCCCTGAAAGTCTCAAACAAGAGATTGAAGCTCAGGTTTTACGTCGCTTCCGCTACACCCTCGACTCTACCTGGACCGCAGCTATCAAGCATTTACAACTACTCCGCGAAGTGTCCCTGAAGCTCGGTATCCAATTGGAGATGAAAGACTACCATTTCACGAAGCAGTCGCAGACTGAAGCAAGTGCTGCTCTACCAGCGACTAACGGTGAGGCCACAAAGGATGCCGCCCCCAATGGAAAGAGCACCAATGGCAAGAAGAAGAAGAAGAATGCCCGCGAAGGTTCCCCTGTATCTATTGTGTCAGTGAATGCCTCGTCGCCTGTCACCTTCAACCCAGATGACATCCTCAATACTGTCCCAGTCATCAAAGAGGCTTCTCCACGAAGCTCGCTTGCCGAAGAAGCTTTGGAAGCTGGACGTATTTCCCTCCTCCAGGACCAAAAGAAGCTAGGACAAGAATTACTATTAGAATCTTTGTCATTGCACGAACAAATCTATGGTATTCTTCACCCTGAGGTGGCGAGAGTATACAATTCGTTGTCAATGCTCTATTACCAGCTCGATGAGAAGGAGGCGGCAATGGAACTTGCCCGCAAGGCTGTTATTGTTTCCGAGAGAACCCTTGGTGTTGATAATGCTGAGACACTCTTGAACTATCTCAATCTCGGGCTTATTGCACATGCCAGTGGGGAAACAAAGTTGGCCTTGACTTACATCAAGCACGCATTGGACTTGTGGAAGGTTGTCTATGGTCCAAACCATCCCGACTCCATCACAACAATCAACAATGCCGCAGTAATGCTGCAACATTTGAAGGAGTACCATGATTCTCGCACGTGGTTCGAGGCATCTCTCAAAATCTGCGAGGAGGTGTATGGAAAGCATTCTATCAATGCTGCGACGCTACTATTTCAATTGGCTCAGGCTTTAGCATTGGATCAAGACTCTAAGTCTGCTGTCAACCGTATGCGCGAGTCGTACAATATCTTCCTTGCCGAATTAGGTGCGGAAGACAAGAACACCAAGGAAGCCGAAAAATGGCTTGAACAGCTCACCCAAAATGCTGTATCCATTGCCAAACACGCAAAAGATGTTCAAGCTCGAAGAAGCCGAGCCGGTATTCGAGTCTCTCCTCGTGTCACTCTCGGACAGACTCAGCTCCAACCTCAGATCGGACAAACCGCTGAGGCTGCCGCTGGTCGCGAGTCTCGCTCCTCTAGAGGACTTGATTCTCGAAGCATTGATGAGCTTCTCAAATTCATCGAAGGAAGCGATCAAGCCAGCAAAAACAAGAAACGACCTGGACAAAGCAATCCAAAGAGGCGAGGTGGTGCCGCGGCTGCGGCTGGTAAATAAAGCATGGGGTAGGAGTACAAAATTTAAAGGTTGGCATTGGGCGGCGTAAGCGAACCAGAATTCACTTCTTCAAACAATTGTATCAACACTCAATTTCTCAATTGCCTCTTTCACTCATTCGGCTGTGGAATTGGCCGGTTAGCATTCACGTGTCTATGTTTTACTATTCGATTCGATGCATATACGATATGACCCGTGGGACGACAGGGGTTATGGCTGGCTTGTACTGTACATTCATAGATCATGATACAAGATGCATAACAAAATAAGAAAGATATCTTCTCTCCCTTAGTAAAGAGTAACTGATTGAATGTTTTGCATGTGGTAATTCGGTGATTCGGCTATCTAGCTATCCGACGGTACCATTTATCGATGGGATCTGGCTCTCTAATAGCTTCCAGGACCATTGGCTTGTCCAGCAGTACCCGTAGGAACCCTGGATTTCGCTGACTGGGCTTTGATGTGTTCCCTCCATTTCATTAATATCCATACCAAGGTTGAATATTAGCTATCCACCATCACTGTTGGTCGAAATTTGGTGAACTGGTATTCCCTAACCTCAATGCTGCGAGTAGTTGGCTTCATTGCATAAGCAAATATCGGAGGGGGGGGAGGGGCATATCACACATTGCCTTTTTGTAGAGAATAAACCCGATTGAATGGACTGTTGGTTCAATTTGGCGGTTATTGGATCGGTTCCTTCAAAGATGAGTTGCGATTTTGATGCTGTGATGTCTGCACGAAGGAGAGTCAGATTAGGAAGAATTGCCTAACGTATATATATGTTAGAGACAGTTAAAAGTGAGGGTATTGTAAGAGAACAATATCTTACTGGTATATCTGCTTTTGCAATGAGATCTCCCATGTGGATGATTGCTTATACTCAACCTGTCCCTCGCCCGACCAGCCCTCTGCCCTAAAACTTCCTCTCCTTTTGATAAGATTGATTCGCTATAGAGGTACTTTATTGTGCCAAGTCTTTGATTGCTTTAAGTTTTGTTCGCTGACTGGATATTTATGTATTCGCTCAACCTCATTAATATCCACAATATCAGTGTTAAGAACATAACTAACCACCACCGCTGATCGAAGTTTGGTGAACTAGTATTCTCCAATCCTAATGCTACCAGCATCTCTATTGTGAAACCGAATACGGAGGGCATATCGCACATTAGTCTCTTTTGAGAGATAATACACCCGGTTGAATAGGCTGACTGTTCAACTTTGCGATGATTTGATCTCTTCCGTGAAAAATTAGTTGCGATTTGAATGCGGTATTTTCTAAACGAATGATATTGAGAAGAGGTGCCTAATATACAAAATTTGGAAAGAGAATAAAAACAGTACCGGTATATTTGCCTTTGCAATAAGATCTTCTGTATGGATGATTGCTTTTATTTTATAATACACAGATCTAGCAATCAAAGTATCCCCAAAGACATCTATCCATCCATCTCCACCTTCTAAGGGTGTATGGTATAGCATTGGTCCATTCCCATGATTCTGTATTTGCTAAATGTATCTTGTTAAGAATTATAAAAATAAGTAGTTTGATAGGAGTATTTGAATTGATAGTGAATTTGGCAATACCAAATCGTCGAGATAGAAAACCCATAGTGATTATTTTATACAGATTAAAATGATACGAGTAGAAAGAACGATATGATATCGATATGATTTTGATGAAGAAATGAAAAAGTTGGCAATTGCGAATTGATATTTGTATATGAATCATTATGTATTGCTCATAGATATAGTAGTTCGAACCTAGTACCGTCTAAATTCAACTATATTGGATAAGTTTAGTCCTAATATGGATTAAGGTTTTGGTTAGTAAATCTTAATCGTATATTAATATAGGAATTCATTGGCTGGTTCAGAAGTGGATCGTAGCATCATATATGGTTTATTTGGGCGTGGGATCGGATGTTATAGATTCCGCCCCAGTAATAACCTTGATCAGGAATTATTAACCGAAAACCTTAATCCATATTAGGACTAAGCATATCCAATGTAGTTGAGTTTAGACGGTAGTGGCTCGACTAGCTAGTTCGCTAAAAGTGATTAAGCGAGAGCGTTTCTAGTAATTTTGTCAATCATTACTACATACACTCACTCACTCCAGTTGCCAGGAGCACCCGAGCGTTCCTTACCTTAAGCTCCACTGGCTCCAAATCAGTGCCCCAATAGATAACAAGACAAAGAGTAAACATCAACCGCGATTATACAACACATCGATTCAATACCGTGTATCGCAATATCAAGAAGTTGAAGTCTATGAATGATAGACACTCTCTAATTAACTGTAAATTTCAATACCGGTAGCTTTATGGTTGGAAATTGCTGGACCTAGATATATACTCATTCGCAGGTCAATTTATCACTCACCGTCAATATGGCTATGAGCCTCAAGGTGCTCATACCGTTCCTGGTGGCCATGATGTTGGTGACGGGTGTCTGCAATACTCTTCTCACAAAGTATCAAGTCAGCATGCCTTCCAAGTCTAAAATCCTTCCCTGCTAACTTTACTCTAGGACAATGTCTGCGTCCGAAATTGCGATGACCCCGATCCTAAGAAACGATCATTATTCGAGCAGCCGGTTATACAGACGGCTCAAATGTTTGTCGGAGAGATGGGCTGCTGGCTCTTTGTTGGTGCATTTTCTCTTTATCGTCGCTATGTCGCAAGTAGTCCAAAGCCCGAAGAGATTGGGTACGAAGCAGTGGATACACATGAAGGAGAGGCTGCGGATAACGATGGAGCGAGTATCATGTCAAGCTCGACTGCGAAGATATTGGCAATGAACGTGGAGGAGGATAGAATACCGTTAGTGGGGTGGAGAGTGTTACTTCTAGCCTTGCCGGCCATTTGTGACATCTGTGGAACGACTTTGAGTGAGTGACCACGTTCCAAGTGTTTCAGTTGTTAGCATGCGAAGCAGCACAGGGTACATTTACATTATGATGCTAACATCAGTCTCTAGTGAACGTCGGTCTCTTGTTTGTAGTGCCCTCTATATACCAGATGACCCGAGGTGCTTTGGTGCTCTTTGTTGGACTTTTCAGTGTTATCTTTCTTAAAAGAAGACTGCATCTATTTCAATGGTTCGCTTTAGCAACGGTTGTTCTTGGAGTTGCCGTTGTTGGCCTCGCTGGGGCCCTCTACCAGGATGACAAATCTGCACCATCCTCAATAGCACTCGTCCATGAAGCACTTAAACTGGCGGCGAGGGAAGCCAGAACGCCAGAAGCCCTGCGCGCAATTATTGGCGTATTTTTAATTGCTGGCGCCCAAATCTTTACAGCCTCTCAGTTTGTCTTGGAGGAATACATTCTGGAAAACTATGCCTTGGAGCCTCTCAAAGTTGTAGGATGGGAAGGCCTCTTCGGGTTTGGGGTCACGATTTTTGGTATGATCATCCTCCACCTCGCAGTCGGTAGGACTACTGCTGGAAGATATGGATATTTCGACCTTGTTGAAGGATGGAGACAAATCACGCACTACAAAGCCATCCGGGTTTCAAGTGTACTTATTATGATTAGCATTGGGTAAGTTTCCTCTCGACCTATCTTTTTGACTGCTAGCTAATTCGTTCAGTGGCTTCAATTTCTTTGGACTCTCTGTGACTAGAACAGTCAGCGCTACATCTAGATCTACCATCGACACTTGTCGTACGCTTTTTATCTGGATTGTATCCCTATTCCTCGGTTGGGAAACCTTCAAGTGGTTGCAAGTTCTCGGATTTGCACTACTCGTTTACGGCACCTTCTTATTCAACAACCTTGTTCGACCTCCTTTGAAATCTTGCATCGTACGTGAGAGGGTGGAGGAACTTCTTCCAGAAGAACCAGTTGAGCATATGTGATACAAGAAGGTATCAGTGTGCCCATGTGTATAGGATGAACGATTGCCCAGGAAGAATGATGGGTCGTGGATGAAAGAGAATAAAGAGTCTAGAATCTTTTGCTAAAGTATAATGTTGAATTATGCATGCGTTTTTGATGTATCGGATAATCACGGTTCGGTTGGGGCATTGATTGGAGGCGCAAATGGTGTTCAGGGTTCTTATGCATGTAAGCTTGTAAGCCTCAAATTGAAATGTTGAACATGTGTATCTGCACGAATTGGAACATGACAATCACAATCAAATCTACTTTTGAGGCAAGTGTTTCGGCTGTAGCTGACCAGATTAGGCGGTCTTGGAGAATCGCCTCAGTCACCTTCTTCAATGCAAGAGGTTCACATGAATCGCATCACATCCCACTCCTATTAATACCCGTAGAATGATCATGGTTCTAGTTCGACTTAGGAAGGCGGATTATATTATGCGTCGGCCGATTGACTTGATCATTGGTAATGACATTCGATATACTCGAGTATAGTACTCTCGGGTACTGTATTGTTTCATATGATAAATCTACCGGTATGGTATTTGGTTAGATTTATTTGGTACAGTATAATGGAATTGTTCGATATATTCAGTTCGTCCGAAACACTCTCAATATAATCACATGGTGCCTTGACTTGATAATCTAATCTAGATAGGATATAGAAATAATATCATAGCTAATTTGGAAAAATCGGTAAAATGGACCGAATGCTACTGCCGTGACCACTCTGTAAGGAAATGGCTCGTCCGACGGTTTCCCCCATGGACCCGATGCTGCACACATGTTTTTTTGAACCAATAGACGTCGGAGGCGGCTCACACCTCATTTTAGCCGCATCATACCCTAACGACATCTTGGAGAGTGGGAGTGGGAGTGGGAGTGAGAAGGGGAAGAGGAATGGCAACCAGTTTTTTTTCTCTATTTATTTTGTATTTTGGGGGATTCGAGGGTTGAGGTGCGGGGTTAGATGATGGATGGATGGATATGGATGATATGATGGATACTTTTAGTTTTGCTGTGTGGGAGGAGTAAGATGGGTGAGATGGGTAAGAGGGTTTGGAAGACTGTGAGGTTAGAGAGGGTGAGATGAGATTGAGATAGAGATAGAGATAGAGATAAAGATATCTAAGGGTGAGCACTTGAAACGGATGAATGAGTGAGTGGGAGATGAGGTGAGGTGGGATATAGGATGGGATGAGATGGGATGGGATATAGATAGGGTGAAGAAAGTGGTTTCGAGTTCAATGCAACGACGAATTGAATAATATTCGTCTTTGTATTACCGTGATTGCTGTGTGTTGCTTACTTTTGAACTTTGGCCCAACCCAACCTTGAAAAATGAAGCCTTTTGATTTGTGGCTCGTCGTTTCGCACATTTATCCCCCTTGTACATTAGACGAATACCGGTACAGCCTCTCTTTTTTCTTCTCCTCAACAACAGCAACAGGAGTCGTCAAGTCACAAGCTATATGTATATTCCTATTCTAACAAGCAATTTCACGCAAGAAAGCAACCATTTACAGTATATGAACTTATTGCTCACTTGAGTTTCCCAACTCGAAGACGAAGACGGCGGTTATAAACGTTTTTTTCATTCTCGGCAACAAATACTACTATGCGGCGCTCTTCAGCGGCGTGAGTACTAGGTAGTGATGCTACCTTGCCCACCTATGAGGACAAGCCACACACACCACACCTACTTGAGTGAGGTACATGATGTTGACACAGCAATATACAGATATGTACCGTATCGACTAAAATACCTCGCCGATACTATGAAGTCTAAAGCTTCTTCGTATTATAGGTATATATTTCGGGAGCTTGGTATAGTACTCATCATGGACGTGAACTACTGGCACTGCCATCTTCGATATGTATGTATGTACGTATATGTATGTACGTATGTAATCGTATACTATATGTAACAGTACCTAATGCGAAAGACTTCATAAATAGTACGAGTACTGTACCGAGCGAGTTGTTTAGATATCTAGGCACTGGGCTATTGACCTGTCGATGTGATGTGATGTTTCCTGCTGCTGTGCTTGATAACTCCCCGTTCTAATCTCCCTCCTTCAAGGAATACTGTAGTACTATACTGTATTGTACATACAAGTATGGAGGAAGTGTGCCAGACGCTGACCCAGTAATATGTAGGTACGCAGCACTTACTGTACTGTATCAGTCAGAAGCACTGCCCAAGAATATCCCAATCCACCCACAAATATACAAACCAAAACACACACACACCCATCCACAGAAACTTTCCCTCATAGCAAATTATAACTTTGCTCTACTTCTCCCCTCTTTTTTCATGGGGAAGACCACTACCGGTACTCTGACATTCGTCTATCTCCCTTGTCTTGTTCACTTCAGACCTCTTGTTAGTAATTTGATGCCTTTTATGCTTGCAGAATATTAGTCATGTCAGTACGAATAAAGTCTATTAAACTTTGAAGAAGAAATAGAAGAAGAAGAAGAAGAAGTTATAACTTTATTCTGTATCTGGGGTTCCCAGGTTTGAGCTTACTACTCGGTTGTCTAGAGTAATCAAGTTACCTTGCCGGCAGATCTCTCGGATCGTCTATCTTACTCCTCACTCTATCGTTCCCTCCGAAAGCACAAGCTCTAGCTATATCTTTGGCAATTTGGATTCTTTCAGACTTTGACTGTGTATATTACCACCTGCAAAGTTACTAGTTCTCAAGTTGAGCGATTACTGGAAAGCAACGGTCAGAAGCTAGCGCAAAATATTCGCAAGTCAACGATTCTTTGCAGTAACGAAATATAAGCCGCACAAACGATTCGAACTACATCCCCTCTTTATCTGCGATTCTATAGCCATTTTGGTATCCAAGTTACTTATGCGATCCTATTGGAATTGTCGCGTTGTGATATCCGCTGCTCCCGGGTCAACCTGCATGCCTCATATGCTATGAATATATATGCCTAGCAGTTCAATGTGTGCGATACATTTAGTGCCTCAATGGAATTATGATCGAGGGCGCAGATACCTATTTTGATCCCGATGACGTTGGTCCGCACGATAGTCCTATATTAAAAGCGATGCATATCAAACTCGAACCCTCGCCGAGCCCTGAGGCTAAACCTCCACATCCCATCAGTCCGATATCTAGCCCAGGCGGACGCAAAGGGGGGAGACGACCAAATAATCGGGCTTGTCAGGCAGATGCCGTGCTAGTTTCGTTGATGGGAGGAGGGAAACGACCAGATATCGCGCGCAATGCTGGGGATGAGGCTTTACCTTCCGACGAGGATGAGTACGAGGAAAGTCCCATTAGAGGCACCGCAGTGGAAATACCTGCCCATGTTTTCTCCTCCGCTAGAGCCGATCTTGACACAATGAAGATGGCAGCCGATGCATGCGCTATACTAGGAGCTCATGAAGATCGATCGGCTTTGAGATCTTGGGACAATTCGCAGAGCGCCACTGGTGAAGCTCCTGCAGTTAGTAAGTTGCTCGCAACCACCAATGCAAATTCACAAGCACAGAACACTAAAGATACACCCAAATGCAATCCTCCTACACATGCACCATACCAAAAAGCTACGGCAGAAGTGGGTATCAGAGCCGAGACCCAATCTTCCCCGTCCACAGGTGAACTTCCACCTATACGACACTCTCCTAAATTAGGCCTTTCAAATGGCAATGGAAATCAACAAATCACATTACCATCGATAAGTGCTCAACTGGGGGACCTCAACAAGCTTGCTGAAGCAGCATCCACTCCAAACGAAGTATCTTTCTCCCAATCTCCGGGAAGACCAGCTTCCAGATATGCTTCTGGACCCGGAGCAACATCACCAGCCAACTCTCCGAATGACACCCGTAGAGGAATGATGTCTCCTAGCAGACCACCACAATTCTACTTTGTCTCAAGTGATCCCAGGAGATCTTCACAACCCGAGGGGCCCCATTATATAGCTGCTGGGGACTACAGCAGTAGCAGCAATACGGAAACCCCAAGTACCGATCAATCTGGCTCGACTCCTGCCACCGTGGTAATAGATCGTATGAGTATTGATGGCATTACGAATCCACAGGTTGGCGGCTTCCAGTGCACCAATCCTGGCTGTAAAGCTATTCCTTTCCAAACACAGGTATGCTTAAAGCTTTGATGAAATTCTAGGATTCAAAAAAGACCTAATCCCAATACTAATCAACATAACCTCAGTATCTGCTAAATTCGCATGCAAATGTGCATTCTTCAAATCGACCGCATTATTGTCTGGTCGAGGGATGCTCTCGAGCCGAAGGTGGAAAGGGGTTCAAACGTAAAAATGAAATGATAAGACATGGTCTTGTCCATGATTCACCGGGCTACATCTGTCCTTTCTGTCCCGAGAGAGAGCACAGGTACCCCCGACCGGACAATCTCCAGAGGTACGTAGAGTCATCTAATCACCGTTGCCATCCATAGCCATCCATAGCTTACTTCACTGGAACGACCTTGTCAACATCAATAATTGCGGGGGGCTTTACTAATGTTTCAAACAGACATGTCAGGGCACATCATACAGATAAAGACAAAGATGATCCGCAGCTGCGAGAAGTGCTAGCACAGAGACCAGAAGGTCCTAGCAGAGGACGGCGGCGCAGAGGAGGTAGTCGATAGTGTGGGAAAATCATGGAAACCATGTACACAGGTTGGGCATTCTCTGCCACGGCAATTTGCATTCACAAAGCGGGTATTTCATTGGGATGGCGGTATCTTGATGATTCAACGGAGGCTATATTATGATTTTATGGGTGGAGCACGTGGAGTATGGAGCATGTTGATACCAGAAAAGGGTTATTCACACCGAGCATTTGACGACGTTGATAGTAAACAAATGCACATTATTCTTTCTTTTCTTCTCTCTTCGTGTCTATACTACTATACTTGATGCAATTTGTTGAGAGGCATTTTCTCGGTAACTTCTGACGCGAATAAAGAATCTTGTCAGATTTGTTAGCCATCGCCTGTTCCCCAAACCCCTATAGAGATTTGAGCATCACTCAACGCTTCTACAAAAACATCATCATATCCAAGCCTTCCACCCAACCGCTCAACCACAACCCAGATGCCACCCATCCGAGTCATGTCTGGGGTGATATCTATATCCGATGTGCGGATACCAGCTGGGGCATCGCTGAACTCTCCCTCACTCGAAGATTCGAGGAGTGCTTTATTTGGTCCTTGACCTCTTTCTATGCTCACTCGAAGAGATGGTCGGGATTTGGGCGGAATGGTTCGGCCGAGCCCATTACCAGCTCTCGCTACAAATCTTAAACGTGTCAATCGGGATACGGTTACCGGTGCTAACGTTCTGTCTACGTCATCTGGGAAGACGAGGGCCGGTAGTCTCGTTACTAGACGTCCAGCAGTTTCCGCTAGAACCGGTCGTATCTCACAGCGACTGGAGGATTTAACGCGCAGGACGAAGTTTCCAGTTTCGCCAGCTTGGAATGTAGAGCACACGATTGTGTATTTTCCTGCGGTCACGTTGCGTAAATCTGCGAGAGCGCAGCCGCGTCGATAATCGCCGGATCCGCCAACTATGTCGCGGGAATTGATGACAGTCACCCGTTCGCCGTCGGCCCATATCATGGTTACGTGGACGGCGATGTCTTCTCTGTCGGCTTCGAGCACTAGCATCATATCTGTGAGTTCTTGGACGGAAATGCTGAATTGAGGATTAGAGGGGTAGGAAGGTGCGCTGGCGTTACCGCCTGCTGTGCGAGGGGTCCAAGAGCCGTTGTGAGAGGTGCTGAAGGTGAGACTGTCCGGGGCGGAATGGATGGTAAGGGGGGAGCGGGAGAAGAAGGAGAACGAAAAAGAGTATTTTGGGAGAGGGAGATTTTGTTGGGCGGCTACGACGGTGTAAGGAGTGTTTGCGGGCAGGTCGAAACGCGCGAGAGTTTGGGGAGAGTCGACGTAGGCGCCGCGGTGGATGGCGCCGTCGCTTAAATAAACGCGGTGTCCGGAAGCGTCAAAGACGTATAGGCCAATGAAGCCGAGGGAACTTGATGTTGTGCTTTCAGTGCTTGAACGTTGAGCAATATCGTGTTCTTCTGTGGTGAAATGACGACTAAGCAATACCCAGACGGTTTCTCCTCGAGTCGAATGGACGACATATTGGGGATTTTGGGTAAACGTGCCGGTGGTATTTATATGCGGAATGGTCCAGGAAAGATGGTGATCCTGTCTATGCCGGAACAGACCAGGGTTCCAATTGAGATACAAAGATTCGAAATTTTGTATGACATCCTCGAATGCCATCCAAAATGTTCCTGGCTTTGTGTAGCTGCTCTCAGTATCAGTTTCCTCGAGTGATTCGCGGAGGTCCTCCGTCCAAGTATTTGTTTCTGGTTTCTCCTCAGCTGGTCTGCGTCTGGGTCCTTTCCAAGCCATGCCATCGCACCAGGGATTTTTGACGAGTAGTAATCGCTGAGATCCGGATTCCCTCATGTCTAATATGGCGTAATCATGCTCACCAACCAGGCCCAAATCAGATTCCTCTCTTCTGGTCAGCTTACCAGTTCCCAACGTAATCATGACATCACCGAACTCCAAAGACTTGTAGACACGCTTCCATAGCAACTCGGACTGAATCTCGTCACTTATTAAATGAACTAAGTTAGTATGGCTTTTAGTAGTGAAAGGGTGTATGGTACCTCTGTAGAAATATTTGCTCGGGGATCCATCCCGTCATTATCCATAAATCTGTACCAGAGTTTGAGCCCGGAAAATCATAGCCACCTCGTACCTTAAGATATGCCTTCTCAACTAATGCAGGCCACAGTAATGCAGGATTATTTCTATCTACAACATGAAGACTGCGAGCAGAATTTGAAGCTGGTAGCCGATCGTCTATTGTTACCTTCCTATAACAGCCATTGAACTGAAGACGGAGGATATATTTTCCATTTTTGGATGACTTCGGCCTCTGCTGTTGTACATCAAATGGACGTAGAATAGTAGCCAGTACCTATTTTTGGAGATAGTCAGCAGCTTGAAGCATGACCGATATCAAAATACAAGATCTACCTTGCTATGACCCTTGGAAGCACGCGCCGTCCCCGCGCAAAGACTGGCTACGACTGAACAATCTGTAGTTATATCCTGGACAAGGTCGATATCTTTAGAGGCTTTCATCAAAATTTCGTCAAATTCCACATCTTTCAACATCTGGGAAGGAACACCGTCCCTCTCTTGAGGTCTCTTCCAACCCGCAAAGGTTTCAATCTGAGCCTCGGAAAGTTTCAGCTCCGAAGGATCTCTGATGGAGTCAGCAAACGGCCAACTCAACCTTATCAGGCTCATCTAGACATACGTATATAAAGATGTTGTCTCGAATATAGAATCATCGGGCTCAGAGGTCCAACGTGGGAAAAGGAATCCATGTAATCTTGATCCCTCGAGTAAAATAAGTTCTTCATGTTTATTCAATGGTCGTTCGGATATCGGAGCTTTGGAGAAGATTGCGCGCGGCTTTATGGGCCAAGTGGATGACTTTTTGATCTCTTCTGCTTTCAACATCAATGCCTTGCACTTGCGATTAATCCTTGCCCTTTCGACATCCCCAGTCACCTGTGCCTGCTTTAAAACTCTCAAGTACAACTCAATGGCAGTGATAGCAACTTTCAGGGCTTCTTCCCTGGTACTGCATTTGTCTATGTTCAACTCCGTTTCCTAGTCTCGGTGTCAGAATGACTTCCTTCATCACTGGGAATGATGGGTATCAACGTACACGAGCTTTGGCTTCCATGATGGCTATAATACCTTCCCCTCGAAGAGTATTACTGAATGTACGAAGATGGACAGCATGTGGATGAAAGAGTTCGAGAACGGTGAATAGTATATTAAGCCATCTTCTAAGCAAATACTTGTCCGCCTGATAAATGACTTATTGGACTTGACTTGCTATGGGAAGACTAGAAAGCTGGAGAAAGAAGCGTAAGGAGCAATCGTAAGGGCGCTATTTCATCAATATGTCTACTTATTCATGCAATAAGTAGAGCAAGCATTTAGTTTGTCGGCGCCGTTTCCCATCCGTTTCATAAATTGTAGTAAAGATGAAATACACGTGATGCTCGAGGTCGTCCATCAAGGTTGGGATAAGAATAAGACAGAGTCTTGGCATGGAGCAAGTGGATTGAATAATGATGGAGTGTGGAACGAAATGCACGTCCCACTGCAAATATCCGAGCCGAGGTTTAGATTGTCGCAACTCCGACTCTCGCGCCGCGCATGATAACGGATAAACTATAAAGAATACCGCTACCTATCACCTATCATCAGGAATTCCAATCCTACTCGAGTATAATCCAAACATCATATCTTAGATTCATAACACCTCCTATTCTTCGGTTTGTATTGATCAATACTTGTTCCTTTTATAAACCGTTAGATATTTATTCATATAACATATGAAAAAGACCTTGCACTAAACCTATATTCTTTACCTAATAATAATACTCAGATTGCACATCAATTATTGCTTGTCCATTTGCTGTTCCATGAGGTTTTAATCTCATTCACATATATATCCTACACCAAAGTGTAAAGCCCATTCAGTATATTTTACACATCCAGCATGGCTGGACAATCAAAAGAAGCCACCATCCCACCATGGGGTTTGGCAGTTGCTGGTGCCACAGGAGCTGTGATTGCAAATGCTATGGTATATCCCCTGGATATGTAAGTTTTGATCTCTGTTTGCGTTCACACTCGCAAAGTGGTATGTAATGGCTTGCTATCATGTTATGCGAATTTTCAAGAATATTGTGGCTAATATTGCAATCCTACTAGTGTTAAAACCCGCCTGCAAGTTCAGGTCAAACGCAAACCGACCGATGTAGCCCCAACGGGTGTCGATGCGGTCCATTATACATCGACTTGGGATGCGATTTCCAAAATCGTTGCAGATGATGGGGCTGCTGGGCTCTATGCCGGTATCAATGGCGCCTTGATTGGCGTTGCTTCCACCAACTTTGCCTACTTCTACTGGTATTCAGTAGTCCGAACCTTATACATCTCTTCTCAAAAATTGTCTACCCCTCCAAGCACCGCGATTGAGTTATCCCTAGGGGCTATCGCCGGAGCTGTTGCTCAGGTCTTTACGATTCCTGTGGCAGTAGTTACTACTCGTCAACAAACACAAGGGAAGGGTGAAAGGAAAGGAATGATAGACACAGCACGGGATGTTATCAATAGCGAAGATGGCTGGACTGGCCTTTGGAGAGGTCTCAAGGCCAGCTTAGTGCTTGTTGTCAATCCTGCCATTACATATGGCGCATATCAAAGACTAAGAGAGGTGATCTTCCCGGGAAAGTCAAACCTCAAACCTTGGGAAGCATTTGGTAGGTTTATAAATTCAGTGAGAATTCCGGAAGCTAATTGAGGTGGCAGTATTGGGGGCGATGTCGAAGTCCCTTGCGACCATTTTGACCCAGCCTCTAATCGTTGCAAAGGTTGGACTTCAATCAAGACCACCTCCCTCCCGAGAGGGTAAACCTTTCAAAAGTTTCATCGAAGTGATGCAATTTATCGTCCACAATGAAGGGTTATTGGGACTCTTCAAGGGAATTGGTCCACAAATCACTAAAGGACTCATTGTTCAAGGCCTCCTCATGATGACGAAAGAAAGGTATGTTCCAATCAATATCAATGTGTTTCAAGTCAGACTGAACCAGGCTAAATACTTCGTATAGAATGGAGTTGCTTTTCATCCTTCTCTTCAGGTATCTTCGAAAGATCAGATCAGAACAGTTGCAAAAGGCAGCAGATCTTGCAGCATCAAAAGCCAAGCAAGTTCTGCCGGTCATGATCAAGTCATAGTTAAAGCAGATTTCGAGCGAGTAATAGTAACAGTGAGTATATGGGAATTTCTTATTGGCTTTGGGTAGTAAAAGAATGGCAAAAAGGCTGGGTTTAGTCGGAGTAGATATGATAGAGCTTTGTACTGTACATACATTTTATAAGAAACGTATATTGATCCATGCAACCAATAATTTTCGAATTTTCGACCATTCTGGTGAAAGACGAACGCATTTACGTAGGAATTCTTGTATCTGTAAGGGATCGAAGTCGTCAAGATGCATCTAAATGCTGAGGGCGGGCTGCCAATGGGGTAATCGAAGCTAGCCATATTTTCACGTGATATTGAAATTTAGGCGAGCGCACCGATTGTCCATTTCTGAAAACTTCCTATTTTCGTACAAAACGATCAACTCGACGCCGAAAACACCAACCAACAGACTGCTACTTAACAACAGTCGCAATGGCGAGTATGTTAAGATTCCGATATCTGGAACTATTGCAGTCCATCATACTGATCTCGCGCGTTCTTAGAATCCAAGAACTCGTCTCAGCATAATCAGTCGAAGAAGGCTCACCGTAACGGGTACGATCTCCTACATTCTATCGCGATCAACCGCAACGTTTATCTAAGATAACAATTGGCCTTGGATGAATGGCGACTAATCTTATTCTCGATGCGCAGTATCAAGAGACCAAAGACCTCCAGATACCCATCTCTCAAGGGTACCGATCCTAAGTTCAGAAGAAACCACAGACATGCTCTCCAAGGCACAATGAAGGCTTTGGTTCGTCCTTCCGAGAAACAGTATCCGCTGCATTCGAGTACTAACTATTCTTACAGAAGGAGTTGAAGGACGGCAAGCGTGAGATCGCATGAACTGGATAATACCTTTTTTCGTGGGGCTAGGTTGTGGCAGTAGTTGCATTCCGATATTTTGCTCTACAAGGTAGTAGAAGCAAGCCGACGACATACACAGGGATTGGACGCTGGGGGCGATAGTTCTATCCATTAAATCAACACAAGCTACACCATCCGACGAACCCCGAATCATCCCCTTGTGAGGACAAGTGCAAAACGACTTTCGTTCCAATGAACCCCCATTCCCCCTACCCCTCTCTACCCCAAACCCGTTTACTCTGTGAACAATCATCAACACAGGCATTTGTGTGTACAGCTTTTAGAGCCATTTCTATGCTCTCTAGTTGAAAGGATATTTTCTTTTCGTGCCAAGATCAAACTCCAAACCCCTTCATTACCAAACACCTTTTCTCAATACTCTATGAGGCAACTGGTGCATGACGAAGGGGTTACAAATCGTGGATATCAAATATCAAGTCACAGTTCACAGGTGGCTTCATTTTATGGGATTATATATAGTATATTGAATACTTCGAGGACTATGGGTCAATACATATACATGGACTTCTTCATGAGTGATAGTCTGATAGTACCATAGATAGGACCATATCAAATTAATAAATTAATCGATCAATCAATCAATCACTTCAATTCAATGGACACTCCATAATCTCACAAATGCGTATGAACGACGAACTCTGAAATAAAGATAGTGAATTTAAATGTAAATAACTTCATTTCTTATAGCTTGTCCTTGAAAGGCAATTAATTATCTGTGTTGGTGAATTACTAGGTACCTTTCTCTTTATTCTTATTAATGGGCATTCCCGCATTGGCTTCGTCTGATTTCCTCTGACATTGCCTTGGTATTGAAGAAGACCATACAAATCCCAACGTACAAGCAGCCTATAGACTAAGACTAAGACTAAGACTACTATCTATTATTTATGGAATAATCCCCGAAGTCAACTCAACACACAACAGCACAGGACAGCACAGCACACAGCACACATTATCCTGTCATTGTATCCAAAGTACAGTACCGTACCAACACAGTACAATACTAGCAATCTACCCTGTCCTACCCTACGCTACCCTCCTCTCCCTCAGCCTGACTTCGGAGATTTCACTACCAAATCCTTCTCTATTGGTTCACTCCTACCCACCTCTAAATCCATTCTAAACCCATTCTATACCCACCTCAACTTATTATTTGACAAATACACGAACCTATCCTGTCCCGGTACTCGTACATTGGTTGATTTTGCTCCTCAGCAGGTCCTGCAGGTAGCAAGGAGCGAGCGTTGTTCGTCGGTGTTTATATACAAATACAACTTTACATTGAAGCAGATCTTTATAATTTTGGGGTCGAGGCTTTTGGCTGGAAACTTAAACTTGCACTTGTACTTGCAATCTTCCTCGCATTGACATTTATCGGCTGTGTTTCACATTTTCCCCCATTCCCTCCAACAAAGCCGAATCTCCAATCTTTCTCGTCCTGAAGCACTTATACAGTTATGCTCAATATGTCTGCCGGCCACGTTATAGGCAACCGAAACAGCACTCCTGTCGAGTCTACCAATACCTCGTCTCTTCGACCTCCATCCTCACGCGCTGTCGGCTCAGGTCATCACCTTCGAGCTTCAGCAGATATGGCCGCATTTTCAGCTTCACCTTCAGCCAGCCGTGGTCAAGTCCGACCTTCATCCGATTTCTACGGCACTCAACAAATCCAAAGTCAGGGTGTCCCTGAAAATGATGCTTCGGACTCGATGGCTCAACAATGGATTGCCGACATTGATCAATATGAGAATACATTGGAAGAAATGGCTGCTGCAACTTTGGATCAAGACTTTAAAGATGAGTTGAGCGCAATAGAACAATGGTTCAGAGTCCTGAGTGACGCCGAACGAACCGCTGCTCTGTATGCTCTACTTCAACAAACAACACAAGTACAGATTCGTTTCTTTATACAAGTATTGCAGCAGATGGGCAAAAGTCATCCTATGTCTGGTGTGTTGTCGCCCGCAAACTTCGATAAAGGTTGGTCTCCAATATCTCGGCTTCATACGTCTCATCAAATCCAGCTAACTTGTCTCTCTTCAGATCCCATGTCAAATCGACTTAACGATGCAATGAACAAGCTTAGTGTTGACGGTTCAAGGAATTCTGTGGGCCGCACTCCCGCTACTCCATCTGCGAAGAGGCACTCTGGTCTAGATCCTTCTACTATAAATGCTATGTTTCCAGATGCTGCGGCTGCCATCGCCACCGAAAAAGCCAAATATACCCAGCAAACCGGCAATCCTCCTTCCTCAAACAGAAACAGTGCAGCATACGATAATCGTGTTTCTCTCACCGCACCTGTCATTTCTGGTCCCGGAGACTTAGCAGATAATACCGTACCTCCCGCCTCACCGTGGGGATCTCGCAGTAATGATCAGGCGAATAGGCCCAAGTCATCCTCAGGACAAACACCGATGGGTCAGTTCATGCAGCCACCCCCCTCAGCTGGCGGCTTGCGCTCTCCTCGACCAACTCAAATTCAGAGCTCATCTAATCTTCAAAGTACTGTACTCAATGCTCCTGATAACCCGGGCTCTGATATGCCACTACTATCACCATATAACGCAGGAAATGGAAACTGGGCCTCGATGGTCAACACACCAATGGTTCCCAATTTCAATACGGCAAACAGCAACCTTCAAGCCGACATGGTCGCAAATGCGACGGCTATGAAATTGGCGGCCCTTTCCACAGTTAATAATCGTTTTGCTTTGGATGATGTGCGAAAGTACCGCCGTGCTAGATCAAACGATGGTGGACAGATTCCACCGTCTCCCGGTCTTCCCAACAACATGCCCAACGCTAACGTTGTCATGATCAATGAACACGGCCAGGTATTGACTCGAGACCAGGTCTTAGGGCTTCAAGCTCAACAGCAGCATTCTTTCGGCGGTAGGCAGTCTAGGCCAAGCTCTCCAGGGTTGACCATGCAAGGCGGATTCGGTCAAGTTAGTTTCGCATCTCCACAAAATAACGGCTTTCTGGCCGCTTACGATGGAGCCTCACCTCTACTCAATAATGGTATGAATAGCCTAAGTCTCAACGCATTTGGTATGGGCCAGCACGAGGGGTATCTTTCCGATCATAGTGAAATGGCGCGGGGCAGGTCACCACGTGGAAGAAGAGGTAGCTCAAAGCCTCCCGAGGATCCCACAGATCCTAGCCTCCTTCAGGATATTCCCAGCTGGCTGAGAAGTTTGAGATTGCACAAATACACCGATCAACTTAAAGACATGAATTGGACTGAGCTTGTGGAACTAGACGATGAGGCATTGGAGAAGAGGGGTGTCAACGCTCTTGGAGCGAGAAGAAAGATGCTCAAAGTTTTCGAGCAAGTGAAGGGTAAGAATCTTGTAGCCATCTCAAAAGTGAAGCTAACATAATGTAGAAGCAAGAGCGGAGGGCAAGCTCTCATGATTGATTTCATTCTTTTTATTGTCTTCACGCAATTTACGCACGCTTGATCATTTCTTGAGTTCCGAATTGTATTTGAATACGAGAACATGCAAGCAGCGGGTTGGTCGTTCATGAACAGGTTAAGATTGTGGATATGAATGATGTTGGATTCGTTTTACAAAACATATGCAGTTAGTTTGGATCTTGATATGCATAACACAAATTCGTATCTTGATATGAGAGGGGTTGTGAATTTCATATCGAAAGCTTTTAATCATGTAATGTGAACAAGTCAACTATCTCTCTTTGCACCATTTAGTACAAGCTTTGACTCCGGAGGCTTATTAATTAGATAATCATGAATATTGAAAGGTATTCTTGTATATTATCTCTTCAGATTTTGTTTTATAGATTGTTGTAAGAAGTGTACTAATATTGAAAGTCGACTATAGAGCTATCGTGGGAAAACACGTGCCTTTTTCAAAAAAAATGTTCGTTTTCGTGCACTGACCAATGCATCATTTATAATATGAAAGGTTAGAAAAAAAATACATTTCATTCTCGAGACTGCACCCTCATCTAGCATTGATATAGGTATCTAAAGTTTGGTTGACGATGATGTAGCAATATCTTAAAAAGGTTTCATCAGCAAATACGGAAACCCCTCCACTCGCTTTCTCGTATTCTCGTATTCACGCATTCACGTATTCACGTATTCTCGTATTCACGTATTCACGTATTCACGTATTCACGTATTCACGTATTCACGTATTCACGTATTCTCGTATTCTGCTTTCTCTCGCTCTCTGGGGTCAAAAGCCGCTTAAAGATAGCTTCCCATAGCACCCTTGAATCCCCAGCTCAAGAACAAGCTCATAACAGAATTCATCAAAACCAATCGAGCCAAGAAATCAAGAAATATATCATATACAATCCGTGATGCAACCTTTAATTCTTCTTTCTCTTTCTCTTTCTCTTTCCCAAATTCCCTTCAATTGTGCATCGCACATATCCAATATGACTTGATCGACATCAGAGAAGCGAATTATATCGTCCCATTATCTACGAATAACCGGGAGATTCTAGCTTTGGATAGAATTATCTTAATATACTCGCAATGACCGACGATGCTTTCGCGGCAGGTGGCGACAATCATGTGAATGCGAGTTCCAATGCTAATGCCAATGCGACTTCGCCTCCCACCATTCTACCGCGCCAAAATGAACAATCCGGTTTCGAACCATTCCCCCCTCTAGATGGATTTTCCCCCAAAAGTCCATCTTCTCCCACCACCAAAGTCGAAGCTAAAGGGACTACTCGAAATAGAAGACGATCAAGCACGCGGATTAGTATTAGGCAAGCTTCTAAAGTATTTGAAGAATCGAATCCGCCTACTGGGTTTTGTATTGCTTCGGGCCAAATTGCTTCGCAAGTCCCATCAATAACGGATATCAGACGAGGAAGTTTTAGAGCAGAAGGCTGGTCGGGCGAGGGACAGGTTCTGGAAAAACAGAGACGGACTAGCTCTTCACAAAGTACAATTTCACAAGTGGGCGAGCAGGAGAAGGGCAGGAGAAAGAACTCGATGGGCATGCATACCTCTGATCATACCCCATCCACCCCGGAAATCAGACACGATGTTCTCCCCGAAGCTGCGGATGAAGAGGAATATTCTCGAGCGCCGATACAAACGCATCGCAATCTGAAAGCTACGTCTGGGGTCACGAATCTTGATGTCACGAATAATGTCCTTGTCAAACCAATATCAAATGCTCGGAGTAGCAGCGATACAAATCCAATTTCTCACAATGTGAAGGTAAATGATGGATACAGGACAGTCCCTTTTGATAATGGCTATCAATTTCCGCCCAAACACTCATGGAAGGTATCGACAGCAATATTCTTCAAAGCCTTTTGGAATTTCTCCATCACGCCCGTGGGTTTTCTGGTTACGGTTTACGGACTGAATGTTGTAGCTTGGGGAGGCATGCTGTTCTTACTATTGTGCAATGCCTCTCCAGCCATGTGTCATCCCACCTGCAACGACATCAACTCCCCTCGACGCATCTGGATCGAAATCGATTCTCAGATTTTGAACGCTCTATTCTGCGTCACTGGATTTGGCACCATTCCCTGGCGCTTCCGCGATCTCTACTATCTCCTCCAATACCGCATCGGCAAAAACGAGGTTGGTCTGCGAAGACTGGCCGGTATCAACAGAGGCTGGTTCCGACTCGCCGGCTCTCAAGATCTTCCCGTGGAACTAGGGCCTGCGCAACTCGTCACCGAAAATCCCCATGTCCCATCATCAAGCGTGGCTTTTCCCCCTAACAAATCTTCCGATGCTCCACTGACGGGTGTGCGCGCCCCCGCATCCGCAATGTGGAAATTGGATTTTGTCGTGTGGACCATGGTGTGGAATACCTTCCTGCAAGCCGTCCTCTCGGGTTTCATGTGGGGTCTCAACCGCTATCAACGTCCATCGTGGAGCACAGGTCTCTTTGTAGCTTTAGCTTGTATCGTAGCTGCGTGTGGCGGTATCATGTCATTTATCGAAGCTAAAAACGTCAAGGCGATTGAGGGTGTGCCGATTAGCGATGCGGATCGGGAACAATTGAGGAGGGATGGGGAATTGGGTATTGTGCATTTTAATAATATTAAAGATGCAATGCCGAAGGAGAAAGAGAAAGAGGGGAGGCGAAAGGGGGAGAAGAAGAGTCAGAGTACGTCTGAGGAGACGCGCCTGGAACAAAGTATCGAGGAAGCGGGGGCGCAAATCGTTAGGTAGTGTTGGAGTTTGGTATATTATGGGTTACATGCGGTTTGCACATACATACATATATACCCACGGCATACAAAATGTTGAGGTTAGGATTGGGGTTGGGGCTAGGACTAGGATAGGGCTGGATAGTATAATGCTCATAGGCGTTTCAATTCATTCAGTAGCTCTACTCACTCGTATTATACGATTAAATACCAGAAATACACAATACACAACACAATACGATGTTTTCTCCATACTCGTAGAACCAGCTTACTACTATTCATTTGTATACTCTACTGAGTATGATATAACCATAAATGTTTTATTTATATTCATATTCATAAATAAACAACAACCCATGGCGATTTTCCTCCTCCTCCTCCTCCCTTCTTCAATATAACTAAAACCTAGTAGATATCCACTACTCATACTATAATCCTACTCGTACTCATACTCGAGTACTGTAGCTAAACAAAATTTCTTTTCCAATTTTCTAGAGTCTAGGTAGAAGCTAAATAATCAATCCATTCATCTGTCTGATATACCGGTACTTGAATATATTCGAGTACAGTACTTAGTGGAAAATCTAAAGTCTGTATAGAAAGTAAATAATCAATTCATTCATCTCTTTGATATACTCGCACTCGTTTGTACTCGAGTATTTACTGAATTTGACTTGATCAGATTTTGTATATGTATCGAGCTCATACTTATGCTCATCTGATATATTTATACATTTATATTTACTCTATTACTTAAGTATTTGATTAACTCGAGTATAGTATAATGAATGAATGAATATATAAAGCAAGGATTTTTCAAAAAAAAACCCCCCTAATTACTTTATGTGTGTAGAAAAAGCATTTGATTCTGATTCTGATTCGGTCTGTATAGTATATAGTAAGGTAAGTAGTCTTAAGAGTGATGATTGATTAAGTACGAGTATAAAGTATGCTTTTAGTTTAGTTTCGTCTGGTTTAGTTTGGGGAGCGAGGGAGTGATATGATGAACTTCAACTGAGTGATAGGAGATAAAAGATAAAAGACCGACTTAGTATCAGTATGCATGAGTTCAGTCTAGATGGGAAGATGAGAAGATGAGAGGATGAGATGGAAGAAGGTAGTGGGAGGGGTATGTACGCTTGTCGATATTTTTTAGCATGTAAAAGGGGTACGACAAACGACAGTTGAGAAACGATGCGGCCCGGCTTTTCTGGGACTACTTCTATTTCGTTAGTGCTGAAGAACTTCTGACTGGTATACTTCCCTAGCAACCCTTCCTGTATGCTTCAACTGATTCTGATACTCCATCCGCCTAGCCATTTTCATTGATGTTAGGTGGATTCTCTTTGATATTTCGAAGTAGAACAAATATTCCATAAATCTTTCATCACCCCAGATGATCAAAAGTAACATGATTTATATCTACCCCAGTCGACCCCTCCATCGTAAGTAGCATTCCTCAACCCGACATCTCAAAATCCTCGCCACCCTTCTTCTGTTCCTCCGCCCTCGTCTTCGTCCTATTTTTCGCTTCTTCCACCCACTCATCATACGCCTTGGGTCCTTCTTTCAACTTATCCCCTATCACACCCTTCAGCACCTCTCCCGCGAAACCCACGAAATTGTGTCTCCGTAAAGCATTTTCAAATTGCCACTCATTCCTCTTCTGTTCCTCCCTCGTCAACAACTCCACATCTCCCATTTCCCTCGCCCTAACTCTCAAATCCCTCACCATCGCTAGTAAATTAAACCGTATCTCGGTTGCCGGATATCGTGCTATTCTTTTCTGCAATACCGGTATAACCTTCTCCGGAAACTCCTCGAACGTGGAAGCACCATGAGATATGGGTGCAGGTTGCAGACCATCTAGTTCGTACAGCGTGCCGTTAATAGACGTATATGCGATGAAATGATACACATCTCCATCATCATCCTTCGACGATCGTTGCGTCTCATCGACAAACGGACTCGATTTCGCAAAACTGTTGTGCACATCCCTAATCAACTCGCTATTGCTGAGCGCCTCTCCTCTAAACTCTGCCGGAAATCCGCTGGTGAATTCTTTGAATTCGCGCAAAGGGGCCCCGACATCTATTTCTTCATCTTTATTCAGAAGCACCGAGAGTAAAGCTTGGGTGCCGCAGGCATTTTGTATGGTTTGTGCAGCGAAGAAGAGGTTTTCCGCGGCGGAATAATCGTAAGAACCATCTTTGGGTGTGCCATCTTTGTTGGGGGCTTCTCCGACGGGATATTTGAAGAGGAATATGACGCCGTAAACGGGGGAGAGTTGGCGTAGAAAATCGGAGTCTAGAGCGATCAATTCTTCGAATTGTACATCTTTGACACCGAGATTATCGAGAAGAAATGTAAATACTCCCTATTTCAAGAAGCGGTTAGCTATTTATTTGCTCCAAGTCGAGACCAGTGATGCATATTTCTTACTGCATCGGATTCAACTGGATGGAATTGTTAGTATCTTTGGCATTGTATATATATATTTCATACGAATATTGAGAGAACGCAATACTCACTGGTAGACCAGCCACCACTCATATTTGCGAGAGTTTAAAGTACAAAGCTTGTGGTGAATGAGAAGTGGTTTTGAATTTGGACTTTCATAGATATTTGAAGCTCCAAGCTTCTTTGAGTCTAAGCTCCAGGTACGATAAGTTACGTCGACGCTAACATCGGCGCTAAACCTCCCGCACGTGATGGACCCATATTGCTCCCGGTGAGGTTCTTAACGACGGAAAAATGTGTTGGATGTGAGTGGGACGTGAAAGTAGTAAATGCACATCATTTGTTTAAAGGTTGACCATATTTGTGTAGATTTTAGACTTTTTATATTACTGTGGGGTGAAATAGAAGGAGAGACATCAGATTAATCACACATATTCAGTATGCTCGTACATGTAACACACATCATTTGCGCATATCATTTCAAACATTTGGCAGTACAATAGTTTATTTTAATAGATTTGATTGATTGATTTCCTGGCAGATATCCGATGGATTATCTAGACACATTATCATTGCAACCCCAAGTGTTTGCAAATCCATTCCATTCGCAATAACAAAATAGCCGCTGTTCTTAACTATAACGCCCTCCAAATTTTTGTAGCCATCCATGGCTATCCATTGAGCACATAAAGCCCAGCCCATTCAATATTTCCTCCAATTCTCGATCCCCAGTCAAAAAACGCCGCCCAATGCAAGATGCTGTAATGGTATATAAGGATCGTGGGTGCTGGTATTCTACAAGAATGCATAGCGAAAAGAAAATCGTAAAACTTCGTGAATCGTTGGTCGGATATAAGGAGAGTCGTTAGGATGATGAATATTAAAAACAACAATTAAAGAAGATCCGTAAATGTGATCTCGTGATCTGATGGCGCGCGCGTAATCGTAAATACCAAAAGGGATTCGAAGATAATTTGATATTAAAGCTCGCGACGTTTTCCCTTAAGATTCGCCGGAGTAGTGTCGTATGGCGAGTGAGGATGAGGATGAGAAGTATAAGGTTGAAACTGAGGTAAGTGCTGCATATGTTGCTGCATATTATCTGAAGATTGAGGTTCGAATTTGATTGAGTCCACAGAAGACCTGGGCTCAACTTTAATAAAAGGTGCTGTTGTGGTCCTGGTCGTAAATGTTAAATTGCGTTCGTTCGAGATTTATATCCATACGGTCGGGGGCACAAACCCGCCGAAATTAGAGCCAGAGCCCTGCCCCTCATAAAGAGCAAAATCATCCCCATGTTCGCTGTAGACAGTGGAACCCTCCCCAAAATTCGAAGATGCCGGGCTGTGATATCCACCAAACCCGCTAGGCGATGGAATTCCCAAGTAGTGACTGGCGTATGGGTCGAGAGTCAATGGAGGAATGGCTGTGATCGAGTTTGGATCAGGAGGCATGGTCATGAGGTGTTCTTGGCTGTAGGTGAAAGCAGGATTTCCATACGGGGAAACGGTATTGAAATTGTCCTCCATGCCATAATCAATATGTGAAAATGTTGGAAAAGATGCTGTGCGTTCTGGCTGAACCCAACCCATGCGGTTTCTAAATTTTGATACCATATCGATGGGATACTCCATGAGATGAAGAGGAGTTTGCATATCAGAATCGGAAGTCTGGGAGACATTGATCGAAAAAAGTCGACGAGCGATTTCTTCGATAGGGCCCAAAGACAGACTACCAAAGTAGGCGGCACCAACTTCGGGGAAAAGAGGTTCTACAACCAAAGCGATCGTGTAGTAGTGAGCAAGAATGACCAATGCCGAAGGGGATCCTCGCGTTTGCTGCAGAAACATGACCGGTAGCCAGAACAACCAAGCTCGGAGTGGATTGAGCATTTCGAATCGCTGAGCGGCGGTATGGGATGGAGACACCTTTCGGACACCTCGAACAAAACTCATGAGCTGCTGAACAGCTTTGGTGTCTTCGCCGTTACTTTTCAAATGGACTTCGACTTTTTGAAGTTGGGCATAGGCTCGTTGCAGTGCGTCCAAGTCTTGCTTGCGTGGTTGACTGAGTTTTTTCTGGCCAGGCGCTGGAGACGGTGGTGCGGTCGGGAACGTACTCTGCTCTGCAATGAAATCACCGAATTGAGATTCCATCTTCCATGGTTGCATAGCATCGATGACCTATCAGATGTTAGTTGATGTTAATAGTAAATACCCAGAATAAATTTAAGTCATACAGATGAAGTCCCATGCATCAGCTGGGTCCAACCACGCCTATATAAATATTAGCTTTATGTTCATTTAAGAATATGTTCATTAATGACTTACCAATCCGTTGCTTGCCAAGAAAGGAGGAGAGAAGCACCCAAAACTGCATCGGAATTTTGTCTTGAAAACTCTCCGATAGCGTGGTGTAAGCCTTTAAGAGCAATACCACGATGTATGTATGCCATGTTTGCGGTCAGAGGGCAGTCTGTCAACCAAGCTAGATGAGTGGCGGACAAGGCAAGTAAGGCATGCATGACGAAAGCATAGTTCGAGCCAATCTTGAGCAGGCTAGGAGTTTGGTTAGTATGCCCCGCCTTCGTTATAAATAGTAGGTAAAACTTACAGTGGGATCTGTCGAGTCCAGATGGTGAAATTACCGGCATCATGGGTGCTGAGCTCACTGGAAACGGAAGCAACGTGGTGAATGAGACGAAGGTCTTCGAAGCTGAAATACTGAGGGTTGGGGGCTGGATAGATGTATAAATCAGGGAAGGGAAAATTCCCGGTCTGTTGCCAACGCTCGACATCTGCTTCGATTTCTGGGGTCCATAACAAGTCTGCTTTCTCGGGGGTTACAGCTCGCTCCTCCTGTACTGGCATGTCCATATATGGACAGCGACAATTGTGTTTCGTACAGTTTCGACTAAGTTATGGTTAATATGGGAGCCTTTTAATGCCATGAGATAGCTCTGCTTTCATTAACATACCATTGAGGAAAATTCTCATCGCAACGAATGTGTCTACGTTTGCAGGTTTCACAACCCTTTCGAGACTTGGTATGACTATTTCAAGTTTAGTTTGTGTCCACAGAGACATTGCCAATGGTATGTATCTTACCTCCTACGAGGGGGTCCACCTCCAGGTCCGGCCATTTTAGATAAGGCTTGGGTAAAAGAAGAAGTTTAAAAAGAAAAAATAGTAAATAATTGACGACGAAGGCTTGAACGAGTGAAAGCCAACGCCGAAACGGGTTCGGAAAAGTAAGGTCAACCGGATATATAGAAAGCCAAAAAGTTTAGATATTGTGTGAGAGAGGCAACAAAAGGGAAGACACTAGAATATGTTTGTAAAGTCTCCGAGGCTGCCGGATATATGTAAGCTTCACCGTCCTGAAAGCGAGTGTGATGGTAAGGCTGCGAGAGCCGGCCGAGTTCAATATCTTCTTGAATGACAAAACAGCCAGACTTGAAGGTGCAGCGGCTGAAAGTAACGTAGCTATACTCCGATGTCGAGATGAGGTTGGACAGGCTTCGAGCAGCAAATAAGCATATAAGCTGGGTCTGTCTTTGGAAATCCGGGAGATCAAGGGAGAATCCGGCCTGATATAATCGTCACACAGAGAATAGTAGTTGCGTAGCGATTGTGTGGGTTTGGGTTGTTCGACGAAGGTAGATTGTGGGTCAAGGCTGCGAAAGTAATAATTTTCTCCGAAGGCTTGCTTGCCTTTTAGGTTTTGGGAGAATTAGGGCTGATTGAGGACGACACAAAAGCGAATGGAATGAGCCAACGAGGGCTTCTTAAGGGTGATTGATACACACAAGCGAATGTGGTGGGAGGGAGATGCTGCAGCGAACGTGAGGGCTGAAGTGTGTTTGTTTTCTGGATGATCCTGATGCGAAAGGGAAATATCAAAACCATGATTTGGCTGGCGATGCCAGCATTCTAATAGCAAAAGGCGTCCTGTGCCGGGAGTGTGGCAGAATTGATGAAACAGGTATAGTGCTCAGCACAGCCAAGGTACCCGGGATGCGGAGCGCTTGAAAGCCTGCATGTGTAGGGCAGGGTAGTGTGGTACGGAGTGTCTAGGATGATGATGGATTTGGTATGGTCAGGATGGATGAATGGCATGGTGGAGGGTGGAAGGGGTGGAAGGGGTGGAAGGGTAGAAGATGGTAGGTGTATGAAAATAAATCTTTTTTTGGCTGATATGGGTACGTTTAGGTCAGGTGGAGTGAAATTGATTGATTAGTGAGTATTTTCCCGTAGTCATTAACAAAACTTGAGAAGTAACTGGTTAGAACGAACTGCAGTACAGTAGTTCAAGTTCCAAAAGACAGGCAGATAGTAATAAATTTTTAGTAATCTTTAATATTAGACTATTACTTCGCAAACTGCATGACCAGATTTTGCCATGACATGGGGGATGTTCTTGGCTAAAAGCGTGCTATTCACTCGTTCATCCATTTCTACTTGGCTAACTTACTTCATTCTATTTTCATACAGGGAAGGGCAAAACAAACGATCTTGAGTGCCACAAGGAACAAAAGACCCACGATTTCTCTGTATCAGTGTCTGTATCAGTGTGAAGTCTTGGATTGATCGAGCATTAGTCAAGCATAAGTATAGTAGCATTCATTACTTAAGTATAGTGGTTTGAAAATGCCAATAAGGGCAGGGTAGTTGAGGGTTACCGAAGAAAAGCTTCTCCTTCCATGGTTTCGGCAGGGCAATGATCTCTTTTAGGGCGGAACAGAATCATTATCAATCAGTGTGCTTTGACAGTTGGTTGGATTGCTCCAAGGTAGTATTTACTGTAAGTATTATTACTACTTGTATAACCGCGAATCGTATCACCGCGGGTTTTCCGATATCATTGAAACTATCAATATTTTCAAATTTAGGGGCATTGAGGCAATAATGATGTATACTAATAATACAGTACTAAAGCAATAACTAATAAGGCTTTAGAAAATCCAGAACAAGTGATGTACTCCGTACGGACATCTCAAAAATGTCCATTTAGGTTTCACTTGAAAGTGGCAGGGCAAAGAGGTAAGGGAGAAAATGGGTAAAAGAGACGAGACACCCCGGATAAGAATAACCTAATCCGGCTAAACCCCTCCGATGTTTTCTTACTTTCTTACGCTGTCTTACATATAAGGCTAAAGCAAATCAGTCCAATGATTATTTTTAAACCCTAAAACATTACAGTATAGTTTTACCGTACTACCGTTAGGTCGGCCGAGAATTTATAGTCTAAGCAAAGGAAATCTGGAAATCTACTTTATACATCCATCTAGCGATAATAACTCACCGCTTTCAAGTTCCCATCTACAGTACCTAGTAGCTTTTCCGGAGAAACTGAACGAAACTCTATTCTGTTGTGGCTGGTTAGCAATTAGCACAGATTCGGTATATAACGGGTATGATGCGACGGTGCATAAATCCAAATGTATAGAGGAAGATATGAAAAGGATCATAAGGTTAGTGGAGAGAGGAGTTCCTATCTTCCTTGTTTCCTTGTCTTGAACAACGAACTAGCATTCAGCGGCGTAGATCTTCTGATGCGGTCTTTGGAATAAGGTATAGCAAGGATCAAGATGGTGGTGTGTAGTGGAGGGAAGACATGATGCATCTTGATCCAAAAATAAACCTTGTGAATATTTACTAACTATTCACATACAGATATACATATTTACCATATATGTCTAATCTGATTTGCCATATTATTAGCCGTCAAATACTATGACAAACGAATCAATACCCCTGATCGATAAAAATAATCCATGATACAGTTGTACCCGCTAATGGGCATAGGGCTCCAGCCTCCATTTTTTCCTTTGCTTGAACTCATCAATGTCAGAGATTTTGTTGCATTATTGGGTTGTGAGAAGATTAATCACCTTCTTACATGGCATTGTAGTATTAGGGTACATCTACTGGCAGTAACGATGTAATAGTAGTCCTAGGCAAGTAAAACTAGAACTAAAATCGATCATCAAATTCGACCGAGGCATTTTTATTAACCCTTTTCTTCAATCAATTTGCAGTAATCATTGAAACGAATGGCAATGGCAAGGCATAAACCGAAACCGAAATATGATGACATTAGATCAGACTACCTATAATATGATGTTGCTACACTGCGCTACACTGCACACTGCACACTGCACACTGCAATGCAAATGTATGAATGTGAAGCAGGCCCGATATTTATCGATATCCCATCTATCCTCTGCTTATTCGGGAACATCATCCATAACCCCCAACCATCCATCCATTCGAATCATCCATCCATCATCGCCTTGTACTCACTCAATCAATAGCTGTGTTGATCAACCCAAACCAGCTTATTGTTGCATTGCAACATAACTTACGCTTCGACGCTCGCCGCCCGCCGCTCAAGCCCAAACATTACTTTTCAGAGGCAGGATGTGGCCCCAAGAGTTTCTCACAAGCTCATCCACAACGCATTCGTCGATAATGGCCAATATAAGCGAACGACTCCGCCTCACACTAAACAATTCGATTTCTTACCAGTGTCGCACTGTGGGGTGGGGATGAGATTCAAAAAGCAAGCAGATAGACGAGCATTCTACATGTCCAAATGAAGCAAACCTGGTGGGTGCACTTTCTCTTTCCACTCGGCTCTCGTGTCCAATTTTATATCATAACAATAGTGCGGTACGCTGAGAGGGGCCCTGAATATAGGTTTGCGCTGTTTCTGATGACAGGCTGACTGAAACTGCCGGTGGCTGTGCAAACTATGATGGCATGTTTGTCACAAAAAATCATGGGGCATTGGATACCGAGTTCTTTCTTTCCTTACCTGGCTTGACATTTGAAATACCCCCCTTTTTGCTATTGCCACGGAACTCGGATATAACTATCCAGCCCTATCCACCCTTTTGGACTGGCCCTCATCACATTACTTACTGGTACTATGAAAAGTGATGCGAAATAGAGAGTGTCAAGTGATATACAGTAATAGGAAAGCAGATGAACAAAATCGTCCGATTCAGACATCTACATTTCCTGGGTACAGTAGCATCTCCCGGGTTACCACTCCATCGGACTGTACATTCATTGGGTATTTCAGTTCCACAGTCTGCACACCGAAAGGTATTCTATAGGTACATGTAGTGCTGAGGAAAACTTGAACATCACCATGCAAATCCTCATGATTAGCAATCCGCCGGGAGCACAGTAAACTCCTACTTTTCACACCCCCCTAGTTTTCGGATCGACACAGTCTAAAATAGTCAAGTAGACTTATTAACCTTAGTAGAGCGAGCTTGATTTACGGTAAATTCTTTCAACTGCTATCTATAATCTACAGCACTAACCACGGAGACCAGGCGTGACCTCGGGCACCACGGAGCTTTCTGAGCTCGTTTTGTCTCACTGGAAGCTGGTACAAATCGATCCATGGGTTAGAGACCGAGGCTGAAGGGAGAAACCCCATCCTTATAATTTGCAAGGTAAACACTCATAGACGGGGCCTCTCTCGCGTGCATTTTGATCTGCGACTGGGTATTCTTTCTTATACGGTTTCAGTTTCCCAAGCTTCTTCTCGTTAATCATCATGGTCGATATTATTGTGAATGAAATATGAGTATTAAACCTAAACCCCCCCTTTTTGGTCACATTATTGCTTCTAGGTCTCCTCGCCAAGGATCAGGGTCTTGGCTTCACCGCCTTATATAGATTTGAATATAGGGAACTGTTGGCTGTGAGAGAGGGAGGGATTGGATTATTCATACATCATAAGGATGAGGCAAAACTCCCATCGTTTCCTTCTGACTGTGTAGCATATAAGAAAGGGTTGTCTGTCTATTGCCATTATGCTATGCATTGAAATGTTCTTATGAAGTTGTGACAGACATTACCCCGAACGCCCCCTTCATCGAATCCTGTCAATCGCGTGGCCAGCACAAGCAAGTAGTATGCATGAAACCTACCCTACTGAGCAATTACTATATTGAAGTAATAAGATCTGTACAAAAAGTCATTGGATTGGGTACAGTTACTACAGTAGTATCTGCGCAAGGCAAGGCAAGGAAAATATAATCCCAATCCCCAATAACCTATTTTTAGCACCCATATATTTTTTTTCGGGCTTCTAGAAGATCGATACTAGAGCTAAGAGCATGCTGTGATGCGTTGTGGAAAGAGTAGTTAGTGGTGAACTGAACACTACCGAACGCACGAAAGTTCTTACATGCAACATTGAGATACTACGTAGTATGGAAAAGTGGACAACATCTAACCTTACAGCTACCGCAAGCGAAGCGTAGAGAAAAGAATACTTGTACACTGTACATATATTTCTAATAATGATAATGATATAAATAATACAGGTATGCAGGTAGCTATGTTAATAATCAATTTTTGGGTTCAGTGGTCTGATTTGATATAATTCTGGTCCGATCTACTGAACTCCTCTATCGTCATGAGGGGCTACCGCTTTCTTCCCAGGTATTTTCGTAGATGCATGACTTGGAAGTTTGATCGCTCTGCTTTCCTGTGGTGCTCTGTGACTTTGACCTTGGTGATACATAGCCGTAGTTCCTCGGTCCTTCTCGAATAATAGCCTTCGAATAATAGCCTACCTACCTTTGGTATTTCCACGACTCTCTCTTCGAAGTGGATATGATTGGGATGCGGTAGTGTCCACTTGTTCCCGTTCACTGTCCATTCATCAATCGCATTGGTACTTTTGGCTTGTAGCCAACTTTGAAGCTTTCCAGCATTTCCTCATTCCCCCACTTTTCCCAGCGTCGCAACGTGCTCGGCTGGTTTTCTGAACAGCGCCGTTTACAGAAAATTCTTCACCAGTCATGATCGAGCTAGAAACCTTACCAGTGTTACCACCGACGTCGTTTTGCCTGGTTGATCCCTTATTTATTCCCCTATCATGTGGGTCCAACGGCGACGGCACGAGGCTACTGATATAACAATGAGGCAAAGGCGGCCATGTTGCAAGGTTTGATTCGTCTCGAATTTTAAGAACGCCGGAGTCCCTTTTTACTTTTACTACTCCCACTAGTCAGGGTTGCTATAAAAGCTTGATTTTGTGCAAAACAAGAAGTTTCAGAGAAATGACATACTTACCACGCAGATGGACCTCTTTTTAGAGATTTTTGGCGATGGAAATGGAGATTTTGGACAAAATTGGCATATGCACGTCAAATCTAAGCTCAGGGAGAAGCTCAAGCGATTATTCGATGAAGCTGCGAACGGCTCATCCGATAGGGCAAGCATTTTGGCGGTGAAGAAAGTCTATTCGACACCTGAGAGAGAACTTGCTCGATGCTCGTCTAACATCTAACATCTAATACCTAACACAGACTCCCCGCCCCATCAAGCTAGATCCTTCATAAACTTCATATTTCATCGCGTGGCCTTAAAAAATATCTTCATTAAGTATAAAAAGTCAAGGACCCATCTCATATTCTCAATATGAAGATTTGTTACGTCTAAAAACATGAGATCTCGCTGTATTTCCGGAGAAAGCCCCAAATGGAGAAATCCTCACCCCGGTTCCAAGCTTTCAATCCACAAAGTTGGACCCTGACTATGCAGTGTTCAATCTGCATTTGGATGGATTTCTGCATCGATGACGGCCATGAAAGAGGCTGAGGAACATGGATATTCCTAGAGTAACATTTTTCATGGCTTCTTGATGACCAATTAGAAGCTTGAGAAGCTTCGAATTCTATATGCAGCCACCGCTTGTAACTTAGGCTCGGAGAGCTTGGTGGAATGATTCCTTGCACTTCTATCCCTTGGTATCTCTTGGTGATAGATGTCATCCGACGGTGAAAAGTTAGAACAGAGTATTGAATCGTTTGAATGGGATTCAAGTCATGGGTAGAAAGAAGTCAAGAGAATATCGGAAAAAGTCAACGGTAATATCCGGGACCTAAAATTGTTGAGCTGAAATATCTACATTGGATATGGTTGTACTGTATAAGAAAAGTGTTCAATGACCATGTCACTTGCCTTGTAAATGATCTTATGGGGAACGAAATAAACTTTTGCATCTTTTTTCTCGGTAACAGCCTCCTAGGGCGAGCAGGGGAAAGGAAAGTTTTGGTCTTGGCTTTTTCTCGGCAACGTTGATATCGGTCGGCGTTCACTATCAAGGCTAAAAATAGTTTGAGATATATTGATGACTATACCTATTGGGTATATCCTGCACTGATTCTGTTGATCCACTTGTGCCACTGAAAACCCGCATGTTACCGAACAGCCTTGGAAGGGTTCTTGATCTCTTCCCGAGAATCTACCTCCGTTAAACCGAGTGTGCGCTGTGGAGTAGAAAAGTATAGATGCCGGGGACTTCCGATGCTAATTCAATGAGTGAAAGTTATTCCGCGACTAAGGGAAGACCAACATGGCATATTCCCTCAAGAATCGGACTTTTCCCTCCCTCGGATTCCGAGCAGACTCTCAGACCGAGTCTGAGGGTTCTGAGGCGGAGTCAATAGTCCGCTGTGGCTGCTTTTTCATATGCTACAATAGTATACTTCATCATCAAACATCGAGCAGCCAGAAAAACTTTAAATAGTATGGTATAGTACGAGTAGTGTAGACGGTATGGACTATCATTGGTACTACTGTACGTACCAACCGTGCGCTAACATCCCGCTTCCTCATCAGAACTACCTTTCTAGGCCACGCGAGGGAGAAAAGGTACTATGTACACATGCAGAACACCATGTAAATCTCTTTCATCTATGATCTATCCTATACTTGCATGATCTAAAAAGTGGTCTATGACGAGAGGGAACAATCCAATGTGTGCTTCAATCGTTGTTACATCCGAGTCATCGTTCACTCGGACCACATTGATGTTCATGTCCTTGAAATCTCAGATAGCCATTAGATCTTCCATGGTTTCTAGTCTCGGCATCAAGAGCAGAAGCTTCCATGCTTTCTTCCATATTCATCGTCTCTTCAGTACAGGAAAATACGAACAAATGAAAACCATGTTACTGTTACTGTATATGCTGCAACTACAAACATATTGGGAGGACCAATACCCAAGGTATGTGGTCTGGCCCATCTATGGACCTTCTTTTGCTGTACAAGCATCCATCGTACAGGAAGGGGAACAATAATACAAAAAGAACTTTTGCGAAGAAAGCAATAAAGATTGCGGGGTATGTTCATGTATGGCTTCACAATATTCCTGTATTCTCCAGCCCCCTCGATCCAATCTGGATAGTCGGTGAACGTGTGATCCTCGTTCGCATGTATCACTGCAGTAACCCCACTTCTATTGAGAGACTAATTGGAATAACGATTGATGGTATAAACCTGTAAATATGTATTTTGCCTGCTAGAGATCGAGATATGGTACTCACGCACATACAGGATAGCTCAATGGCATGATATGGCTGCTATCCAGTACCTAAGCAAACGAGGGACCTTCAAGTCTGACGATGCGCATCTCCAGCTATAATTGGTACTTCTCGATGTTATCGAATTCCCAAAGTTGGTCCGGTCCAATCATCTATATATGCGGGTATCGAATAAACCCATCCATCACCACCCTGATCTCTTTTCGGTCAATGCCCCTGACATCGTCCGATCATTCGACGAAGAACGAGATAATTGCCGGATGAGGTAATATATCGCGATTCCTACGCTTTTCCAAAAAAGACAGTCATGCACGCCGTCTTAGTCATTGTCACCAATGTTCAGGGGTCATATACACTCAAATGATTCCCCCGTCTCGCCTCCTTCAACAAACATATCCTAACTATATAAAGGCAGCCTCGAGGAGGCAAGACTGGAGTAAGAACTCTAACTAGAGTTCTTACTTTTATTCGATGAGCCACCACGACTTCGTGGTGGTGTAATCGTAGGGTAACAATAAATCCAATAAATGTTTTGACGGCGAAGTCGCTGAGGCGGTCCGGAATAGGATTTCGTCTTTGGTCGTTGGTTATGGTCATGGGCCATAACCCAGTAGTCGTCGACGATCCAAGAGCACAGAGAGGCGAAGCTTCGTTGTGAAGGAATATGCGCTGGGAGTAATAGGTCCATTGAGTCAGCATGCGAGGGTCGTCGATGCTGCAAATGTCACCATCGGGAAATTCACTTCTCATCCGTCAATTACTCACTCGTTGCAATCGAGCAGGAAATTTATGATGGTATTCAAGGATACATGGAAGAATGCTTTGCTAGAATCCTATACCTAGGATTTGTACACTTGGAGTTGACGATTTGATCCTTAATTGAATCTTGAATAAGTTTTCAATACGGAAATCTTCCCTTGCATATCTAAGTCGTCACTTTCGGGACTACGAAGTATCACCTTGTCAATCAGTAAGGAAAATATCTTTCTTGTTTCAATGGCATAGCCAGAGGTACAATAAGTCCAATTGGAACTCTTTCAATATTTGCCAACCTGCGAATATTTGAGAGTGGTTGAACTATTTTCGTGTATTATTATTCTAGATGGATTCGAAGCTCCAAATTATTTCGATGTGTCAAATAGATGGATGCAATGTTCTCAACGAATTAAATTTATGAGATAGGTTCACAAATCATGAATATCTCTCTGTCCGACTACCTTCCGGACTGTTGGAAAACTGGGCATATCCGCCAGTCAACATACTTTTACTACCATACTAGTTCGTCGGTCTATTCAAATATTCATCTATTTATCAATTCATCAGGAACATACAATCACTCGTCACATTTGGTTGCTACTCTCCCACAAATAAAGTCACTGCCAAGCTGTATACATTTATCTTTCTCGCCTAGCAAAGAGCAACACGCTGCACCTCTCCTCATCAATAGTTGTTTTCACAAGTCGTCCGACCAATTTCATCATCAATCTAATCATCGCTCATAAAAACACAGCACGAGACGAAGAAGCCTCTGAACGGGAGGCCCAAGCCCTAGGTTCGCAAAAGCAACTACGTGGTGAGCAGCCCCTTCGCTATCAAGTCGTATATACCACATCAACTAAGATTAAAGCCCCCGAGCCTCAGCTTTTGCTGTCGTAAAAGGCGCATTTGATTCTTTTGTATTGTAGGTATGCACAGATGGAGAAAGTAAAGAATATAGTCATCGACAACGAGGTTTTGGTTGGGAGGTAAGCGAGCTTCCGTGTATTGAATTTGATTTCTCGTGGTGGGGTTGTTTGAGTGGGGAATATTGAATACTCGCTTTCATACCAGTGGAGTGGAGGTAGCTCTTGAGACTGCGCTCTTGCATCAAGTTGATGTTTTGTTCCTTCATCTACATCCTCTTCTCACCTCCTCTTCTCACCTCCTCGCAAAATCTTTTAATATTCAATAGATGCAAGAGAAAGTTGAATCGCCTTAAGAATGAAACAAGCCTCGGCAGTTCCCGTGATATTGATTATTTTGTAAAGAGTACTTCTACCATTTCTAGATGATCTGAAATGTTCTCCGCGTACTCCCTCTTCATTACATCTTATCCTCACTTCAGCCTTTTGATTTTCATTTGCATCGATCCCCAGTATCCAGTTTCCTCTAACTTGTTTCGTCCCAATGTGGAATGTTCAACTTAATTATGGAGGTCCAGGTAGCATGATCTCTCTCTCTTTGTGTGTGTGTATTGTTGGAATGCAAAGGAGATATCGTACCAGCATACTCGAGTATTATGTATCTATATACCACACTCCAATGATTATGAAGTCTCTTCGTCATAAGCTGTATACTATCCACTCAATTACTCCCTTCTAATACATCTACACACACTGCATATATTTTATACTTCTCTCTCCTTATTCTACAGGCATCCACAGTCCCATCAAATGGACAACATAGCATGCACTCTATCCTCCACACACAAGGAAGGCAACAGCAAGATTAGTTCAGAGCATCAGCTCGGAGCCGATGTCCTTTCTACATCACCACCCCCTAGGCTCCTAGACACATTCTCCTATCTAGCCCAGCCTGTCCTCAATATTCTCCTCGCACAAATATACATCCACTCAGTGGCACTCACTTTAACACTTACCCCCCACCATTGAATCTTGTTCGTTCAGAGTCATTTTCCACACAAACACACACCATACCCATCCACATCCACACCCACACCCACACCCACACCCACACCCACACTTAACTCAGCTCTTCCGCACCCCCCCCACCCCAACAAATCAAACACGAGCTGTCCTCCATCCGAAACACCCTCTTCCACCTATACGAAGCAAGATCTACAAGCATACGCCGACCAAACTCTACCAGGCCCCACAAACCTCGTATTCGACCCCAGCTCTGCCCAGTGCCCACACTGCCCACACAGCTGATGATTCCGCACTACAGTACCTTATAAAACTCTTCGCAACCCGCGTCTCTTTCTCCTGAGCTACTTTATCTGCTGTATTTCCCCTGAGAGCTGAGAGGCTTCGGAGATGTCAAACTCTTTTTCAATGTTTAACTTTCTCCTAATGTTAAACTTTACCTCGTTCAATGTCCCACTCCCACTCTCTCTTTATCTGTATCTTCATGTTCAACTCACCTTCCCTCGATTGTCCGACTCCCCCTTTATCTTCATCTTCATGTTAAACTCACCACACCATACCATCACAATCAATATCATTATCCCACTCCTTCTCAACTCAATATCCAATATCCAATATCTGACCACTCAACCTACCACCCATCCACCACCCATCCACCACCTATCCCATCCCTCAACACCCAGCTCTCCCACTCCTCTATTCTCCCACTTTTCTCCTCAATTCTCCCCTCCCCTTTCCTCATCTCATCTCGTGTAAAGTGGATCCACCCCTTACTCTTCTTGACCTCCTCTTCGTATTGTACCCACCATACTACCCACCAATGCACTGTACATCCGCAGCACCACAGATTAGAACAGAATTGAGCACAGAACTGAGAATAGAATAGAAATAGGACAGCATAGTACAGCACGGAGCGGCACTATTATGATATATTCATTAGCATGATAAAAAAGAGGGCATACATCACCGTCACCGTTACCATCATCGTTACCTCACACTCCCATCTCACCCACACCCCACCCCACCTCACCTCACACAACAACCAAAAGCTTCCCAATAATCTAACATCATAAAATTCTCTACTAATATATACTATTCATCCACCCATACCCATACCCATACCCAACCACCCACACCCATTCACCCCAACTATATATATGCTATGCTACCTATGCTACCTATCTAACTATCTACACTATCTAACTACACAATGACCCCCAGAAAATCACCAAACATTAACACTCGCTATATTCGCTATGCTCGCCAAAAACAATGCTTGCTTGCGTCTCTGAAGCTCCACCCCATCAATCCCATCAATCAATCCCAATCAATCCCTTTCAAATCATCATATTATAGTGACCCTTCCCACTTCTTCACTTTTTTACTTTCTCCCTCTCAACCTAGTTTCTTGACTTCCCCAAGATCCCCGCATCCCGACTCAGAAGAAATACGAGAACGAAGAAAGAGAAGAAAGAGAAAGGAAAGAAAGAGAAAAAAAGAGGTATAAAAAGATCAAAGTATATCTATCTAATTTGTTTCTGCCTGCCTGCCTTGTCCTCACATCCATCCATCCATCCATCCCATTATCCCATCATCATCTTCATGAATGATCGTAGATAGATAGATAGATAGCCACCAATAACATCACCCTCCCACTTCAGGTTGTACTCATGCAAGCTCCAAGGCAAAAGAAAAATAAGGAGAAAATCGATCGCTGTGCCATCGTTTTTGCCAGAATGTTGTATGCCATTTTCCTCTTTCAATCCCTCGTCGATTTCATTCAAGTCTCTTCCAAATCACCAATTCCATCCACTTTCATCATCACCATCCACCCCATAAAACGGAACCTTTCTCACGCTAAATCTCTTTTGTAAATACAAATATTTCATGCATATCTTGCAAGCCTGCTTGCTTGCTGTTTGATTTTTCTTTCCATCATGAAGTGGCAAGTACTAGCTTGCTTATATCTGTGTTCAATCCCTAGCCCATGTACGCCCACCTGCCAAGATTGTTATATGTTTCAATTACCGGATCGCAATATGCTTGGATTTCGAATGAACCCGAAGGTGTTCTGTCCATGTTCATATTTACAGATTGTACATTGACCTCAAAGCTGTGATAGCTGCAGGGGAAATATTATTGCGGAGAAACGCATTAAAGTCTGGAATCAGACCTTTGTAAAGATCGAGGACCTGTAGTAAGAAATACAATGGTTAGCCTTGTTCAAAAATTATAAGGGTAAAAAACAACAACTTACGTGTTGGAATGCCTGTTGTAATTCGGCATTCCACGTACTCCCAGCTTCAACATCCTTTCTGTGTTTTGCTATCTCAGTGATAAACTGGGCCAAACTTTTTTCCATGGCTTGTGGGTTTAACATAACAATCGACAAAAAGCCCTTGAAAGCAGTAGCCTTTTCCAGGGTTTGATCGACACCTTCGAGAGCCTTCAGAAATGGTTGGGAAAAGGTAGCCAAGTGGGGTGACAGGATCTCAGCATTGAATAAACCCATTCGTCCTAGAGCTATCGCTGCATTCTCATTCACCGACTTTGGTACCATTGGATTGGACAGCATGTCGAGGAATTTTTCAGACAGTTTGGGCACATATGGGGCCATGTCCTTTTGGTATTGAATTGCAACTTCACCTGCAGACCAGCATGCATTGTTAAGCACGCTAAAGGTCGACTCAATCTGCTCGTCAACTATGGAATCAAGGTCAAGCTGGCGAATGAGCACAGGGAGAAGCGTGGGTAGGAATGGTCGTAGTTGTGGAAACACGTATTTTGCACAATCTCCTAATAATGCATAGGATGATTGGCGGACGTCGTTCTCTGGGTCCTCCATGCAATATACGAGAAGTTCGAAGAGTTGGGGTTGCGAGTCGGATACGAGCGCTGCAGATTGCGTATCATCAACTGCTTGGATGATAGCGCTCAATAAATCCAAACTAGTAACCAAGAAATCCTTGTCCGGAGTATCTAACCCTGGATTGTTAACCGCTGCCATGAATTCCTGTAGGTTTTGGTGGATGATTATCACACATCTCGTGAAAACGGGGGCGGCAAATGGGGCGAAGCTGTCCGCCAAAGCAGTAGCGACATATGACAAGCATTCTAGGAGTGGAAATAGTTCTCGGGATTGATCAGAAACTTTGTGCCATCGATGAATAAGTGCTGGCATCAATAAATCGATCAGTTCTGATTGTGCTAAGCCTTGCCCTACATGCTCGGCCAATGTCTGAACGCAATCGTAAAGAATGAAAATGTTACGGTCCTTGTATTTCTCAAAGCACCTGACGAATTGCTGGATGATTGGTTTGCAATATGGCGTAAGGTTGGCACCCGCTTTCTCTTCGAGATGTGCGAATGCCGAGGCTCCAGCTTCCTGCACCCTCTTATTGCGGTCCAACATCTTTGTCAAAATGCCCTCCATCATAGGCTCAAAATACTGCGCTCGAGCATTTGCATCTTGAAGCCCAGCCCCCCAAGCAGAGTATCTACCAAGAGTCCAGCAGGTGATTTGCCTAACTAAAGGTTCATCATCATCCAAAAGCGAGATCAGGTAGGGGACCAGATCAGGCAGATGTGGAGTAACGACATCCATACAGCCTTCTGCAACAGCACCGAGAGCCAGAACCGCTGCTTCTCGAGATGGCCATTCCTGGTGTCGTAGGTTGGTCATCAAATATGGAAGGATCGTGGTGAAGACTGGTCCGCGGAAATCGGTTGCGAAAACATCAAGTGCTGCAGCTGAACACTTTCTTAAATTCCATCTATCTTCGGGAGGCTCATCGTCATCGTCGTCCTCTATTTCTCCTTCATCAAGGTCATCATCGTCATCATCCTCATCATCGTCCATGCCTGCGAGTTTGGCGTAATCACCACCGTTTGCCGCTCCAATATTGTCGCCATTCGCTTGCATCCTGGCAGCCTTGTTTTTCGCGAATTTAGGTTTAATGTCCTCAGCGCGGTCCTCGATGTCGGCATCATCGCCTCCTCCTTCAAGCATGGCAATATCCTCCTCACTATATACCATACTCTCAAGGAGCACGGGGATAATTTTGTTAAGATATGGACCTAGAGACTCCCATATCTCAGCGTGTTCCCCAACTGTAAGCCAGAACTCGGCAGCGTCGCATGCTAATTCCTCGTCGTCAGTTTTTCGTTGCTGTGCTATCATGTAATCGACCAGGCCGCTGATATGGGGAAGGATCTTATCAGGTCGAATCTCCACAATTTGGACAAAAGCTCGGCAGACCTGTCGTCGAACTTCATTTGAGGGGTCGCTGGCGAGCTGAAAAAGGCGGTTGAGGAGATCATCCAGAGAAACAAGTAAAGCTTGGGGTTTGTGTGAAATGAAGATATTTAAACTGGTCAAAGCCAAAGTTCTGATTCTTGGCTTCTCATTCGTAGCGAACTCGATCAGTTTCGGAATAATGAAAGCAAGGGGTCGCTGCCCTTGATACTCCTTATCCAGCATCTTTCGATTATCTTCACAGATCTTCGACAGAGCTGCCATGGCTCCTTCCTGTGCTTCTGGTGAAATTGTGCTATCATTGTTCCCAATCAGAGCCAGCAAATCTGGTAATATCTGTGGCCACCCTAATATACCTCCCTTACTAACAATTTCTGTTATCACATTTCCTGCCAAATTTCGTATAGTTGGGGTTTTGTCCTGGAGTGCCAATGGAACCGAGGATTGTATAAGAGCTAAACTCTCAAGGGGTATTGATTTGTATCCGGATCTAACGTTATTCTTCAACATCATGGCTGCTGCTGATCGAATCGCGAAGTATTCATTTGGAGTATAAGTTAAGCCCGAGGGAACCTCCGAGTGAGAAAATAAGTAGGTAAGGTAATTATTGATATCGGGAGAAGATTTTGCTTGGGACAGCATCTGTTTGGTATGATAATTAGATCGAGCTCTGGGAAAACCATCCTAGCATAGGTAATGCATTTCCAAAGAAACAGCTTACAATCTCTGCCTGCTTCTGAGCATTCTTGTCATGCCCACCTAACGAGTCTTTCAAGCATCCTGACAATTGCTTCAAAGCCTCTTGTTCCGGCTGCCACGCCATATCTGTCACCCTCTCACTAGGAACCTGTCGCACGTTCGATTTGGAGTATTCCAAAAGATTCCGATATGCAGGTACGCACTTCAAGGTAAGGAATAGAAGCTCTAGGGGTCACACAAGAATTTTACTTGTGGGACGTTAGATGAGGTAGTTCGACATCTGTCGCAAAGGTTGAAGTGTTAGCCTATGATAATGACATATAAAATTATTTTTAGAAGTTATAGGTAACTGGAAAAGTTGTAAGTAAAGGGGGATAATGACTTACGAATTGCAATTATGAAGGGGGAGAAAAGGTAGAAAAAAGGTAGAATGTGAACTGTGTTACGATTCAACGAAGTAGAAGTAGGAATTGGTGGGGTTGTCAATTTGTTTGCTGAATCTAGCGGGCGGTAGGAAAAAGCTGTGTTCGAAATTTGGGGGTCGAATCTTACTAGTACATACGAACTACCCATATAACGCTTGCAGGGAGAAGGGATTTTTTTTGGGTTGAACTCGTATGTAATTGAAGCTTTTTTATTAACTGGCTTTTGTCGAGTTATATTGAATCGATGCCTTGGTGGATGGGAAGGTACAAGTACCTATCCTTGAAGATATATCGGTAGACAGATTGACAGATAGACAGATAGACGGATTAGACAGAAATAAGTTGGTAATACTGTTTTGGTTTTGGCGGTTACCAAAGGTCCTTTGAATTTCATTCCTAGTGGGTTCTGGGTTATTTGAACAGGCTGTTCTTCCTTCCATCTGTTGTTGCTTGTGGTTGAAGAATTATCATAGGCCAGTATTGAATCTCGCTTCAAAGAACAACTTCCGGGGGTAACAGAACGTTGGTTGTTCGGCATCAATTTGGGTGATTGAGTCGTAGAGTAGTTGAGTAGAATGATGATAAGATGGTAGGATGGATGAAATGGTGGAAGGGAGGACTGGCTCTAAATTGATTTTTTGATACTGTAGATATAGATATACTCGAGTAGATATACCTAATAGATACTAGGTATAGATGAAGATACAAATTAAATAATAAATTCCAATAAATTATCAATATAATAACACAAGAGTATTAATTATCAGGCAATGTGTCTTCCATTCCAAGGTTGATATTGATCTTATTATCACTTACTCGAGTACCTCATGACTGATATTTGTAGATACACCTACCTACCCACTTGTTCATACAATTTGTCACTAAGGCGAAGAAAGATATTTGAGACATCGTGTAACTTCAGAACCCAAAGTCCCCAGCCTAAAGAATATCGTATTCACGGAAGGTTTAGATTGCAAATACCTAGTTCTATCCATTCAATCAGTACCGGTATGGGATTTGCGTAAATGGGTCGGCGTATCGCACAATATTTCATATTCAATCGACTTATTGTCAGGAGCCAACAAGCCACTTCTTCGGACCTGCAGCTGGGACAGTTCATGTAGCTATCCGGTGACTGTAGCCCCAGCCCTATGTCATGAATCCAACTCATTCCCAAACCCCTCCCCCCAAAAATTTCGGGCCTCAGTGCGGCGGCAAACTGTATAACTTACTCGTATATCCAGGATAGAAATAAAATGAATGGATAGCCTCTTCTCCTTCAGGAAATATGAAATCGATGCTGGATTGAAAATGGCCTGGGAATATTGTATGCAGAAAGCGCATATGACACTATTGACACTTCGGCGATTTCTAGACAAGATTGACGGTTGTACACAACGAAAGATTTGATAGACACTGAAGTATTGGCGAAGTAAGTCGTGGGCCATTGAATGTCTTTAAAAGAATGTAGAAACAGATCGGATCTTGATAAGTTTCTGGTTCTGTTATTGTTGTACAGTGCGAGTAAGATCCCAGGGATTTGGTCCCGTACTTTGTCAGGTCGCACATCTGACGACTATGGCTATTGCTGTTCCACAGATGGATCGTGATACGAGCCTCCACGAAGACTTTTGGCCTATAAGTCTTTGATTTGAGGTATTACCATTCTTGAGAGGGCTTGAATAGCTCATTAGTCATTTCTAGAACCGACATTTGTACAACGGCAGGGTGCACAATTATCAAGTTGTAGCTTGTTTTGCAAGGACCCGATTCTCGGTATCGTCCGCTCTCCATCGTACGAGTTGAAATAATATGTGTAGTAGCTGGTGCTTCATCTCCATTTGATGAAGTATTGAAGGCAATGACGGCTTCGGTTTAGGTGCTATTGGTACCATTCACAGTTGGTTCACCTTCAGTCTTTCGCATTTGTTCCATGACAATTTCCACCACCTTCTTGAAACCTTCCATCTCCTCCTCAACAGTCCCGCCCATTCCTGCACTTGCGAAGCTTATTGAGTTGCCAACGTAGACAGGCTTTCCTGTTTTACGCGCCAACAATTTTGCAAGACGGGTCGTGAACTCGACTGAGGATTCGTAGACACACAAGGGTGTAGAAAGTGGCTGACTAGCATTCATCCTCTGAATTTATGTTAATATGAGTAGATGGATGTGGGGGCAAAGGATATGCTTACATTGGGAAGTGCGTAGACGAATGAACCCAGAGGTGGTGCTGTAGAAGTATCGCCATTTAATGCCGTTGTGAGGAATAACAATAACGAGACTTGGCTGATGGTCAGATGTAGATGAATACTGGTCTCTGGCGCCTTTGGTAGAGGAAATGAGATTTGAATAGGTGACTGCGGCGCGCCCATTGAAGATGTATTTGAATCCGCCATCTTTTGTTGATGTTGCCTATTTGGAGATGTTGTTTGTTCATGGAGTGGACAAAGTTATTAATGTTCTTTGGCTTGGCGGGGTACACTTGAATGCATGGGGAGTTTGGATACAGAGTGAACCGTCATAACAATCGTTTACATTTAAAATCTTTGCAATATAACTATCTACATAATCTTATGCTAGACTTGGTCCTGAAAGGCAAATTTTGCTGTAGTATATTCAGACATCTCGACTTTTGTATATATTTCATTTTTAAATCCAATTGAAAGTTAATTTTGACTCGAAGAACAAGACACTGGAAAGCGGTGAACAATAGTTGCGGCAAAATAAATGAGTTTCGTCATTGTTTGATTTTAAGAATAATTCTTGACCACAATCGAACGAGATAAACATCCTCACTTCTCCGATGGCGTATAGACTCATCGCGGCGCATGCGACACCTTCTCAATTGTCGCAAAGGGTTCCTTTGACTCTGCGAATTTCACAACCGCAATGTATATGCAGGTGTCATAGACCTCGAAATTTCTCGTCATCTGCGAGATTCTATCGTCAGAACAACGAATATAAGGATTCGTTTAGCACAAGATTACGGAGGGCTCTGAACGATACAAAAATAACATGGTATCATATACCTGTAGGCTTGGGTATAGGCTTCCTAGGACTTGGTCAGATATATCGAGTGAATGAGCGGGAGAAGGCAAGGAGGCGAGAAGAAGAAAACGAAGATGGAATTGTCAGGAGCGTAGGATCTGGGAGTAATGAAACCGATGAAGGATACCAAGGACGACCAAAAAAGAGAGAAAGAATAAGGCCCTCGGGACCATGGTATGTGTTCGCCTGATGTCTTAAGTGTTTATCTAACGCAATTGCAGGCAGGTTCAAGTAATGTCCACTCTTCCGCTGAAAGCTATGTCAAGAATATGGGGCAAATTTAATGAATTGGAAATACCTTACTATCTACGTGTACCGGGATTCAAATTATATTCTTATATCTTCGGCGTCAAGTATGTAACCTTTCATCCTCAAAAATGGACACACTCTAACTCGGTTTCTGCCAGCCTCTCTGAAGTATCAGAACCCGATCTTCATGTATACCCTAATCTAGCTTCATTCTTCTATCGTACATTGAAACCAGGAGCTCGACCACTTCATCCAAACCCGAATGCACTGCTTTCTCCAGCCGATGGTCGGGTTCTTCAATTTGGTGCCATCGAAAGTGGCGAGGTAGAGCAAGTCAAGGGAATGACTTATAGCCTGGATGCCCTTCTTGGTACCAGCAAACCAGCTACCACTCCAAACCCTGCAGATCCCTCCAACATATTCACACCCCATGCAGATACCACACCTAAACAGAGTAAGGCCAGGTATAGCGATGGGGACGAAGAGATCATCAAGCATGACGAAAAGTTCGCAACTGTCAATGGCATCTCATATACTCTTCCGAACTTACTTTCTGGGCCACCCCAAAAGCAACCCGGACAGACAACAAGTGATGCCTCCACCACGCCAAAGGCAGCTTCTGAAGCCGAAGTGCGTGCTGAACTTGCTCTTGGTGATAAGCCGTGGTATTCTCGACTTACTGCAGAGAATAAGACCGCTTTGTATTATGTAGTTGTATATTTGGCACCTGGTGACTATCATCGTTTTCATTCTCCAACCGCTTGGGTCGCTGAGAAGCGACGTCATTTCGCCGGAGAATTATATTCGGTGTCGCCTTATCTCCAACGAACATTACCGGGTCTGTTCACACTGAATGAGCGAGTTGTGCTTCTTGGCAGATGGAGGTGGGGATTTTTCTCCTTCATTCCTGTCGGTGCCACCAACGTGGGCTCCATCAAGATCAATTTTGATCGAGAACTACGAACCAATTCTTTAACAACAGATACTGCTGCCGACCGAGCTTCTGATGAAGCTGTGAAACGTGGGGAGTCATATAGTGGATTTGCTGAAGCTACCTACGAGGCTGCAAGTCCCATTCTCCACGGCCATGCCCTAAGGAGGGGTGAAGAGATGGGAGGGTTTCAGCTAGGAAGTACTGTTGTGCTCGTGTTTGAGGCACCTAAGGGACAAAGACCAAGTCTCGATGAAGGTTGGATGGGACAAAAAAGGAAAGGAGGGTGGAATTGGGCCATTGAGAAGGGACAAAAGGTAAAAATGGGCGAACAATTAGGATGGGTCGATGAAGCATAATATCTACTGGACCAGGGAATTATGGGATATTCCAAAAAGTACTGGTACTGGTACTGGTACTGGTATTGGTACTTGGAGCAAATACGCAAATACATGTAGATCATTCAAATGTGGTTCAATATCATAGGGGTCCTCAACCCATCAAGGTTGGCCATCAAGGTACCCACCCACCTTAGATTTTGTATATACAATCTAGGTACTTATAACTCTTCAGATTTTGTATTAACAACAACAAAAGATATTAAACTATAAACTTACAAACTTACAAACTCACAAACTTACAATCATGTTAGTCACCGAAAATACACATATTGATAGTCATATTCATGACGTTCTCATCGTCGGCGGAGGCCCTTGCGGTCTTGCTGTAGCTGCACGTCTCTGTGAAAGCACCCCTTCATCACTCTTTACCGACTCGGAACACCAACGTTATCACTGGATGAAAGCATCTTCAGCTCGTCAAACTTCCAAGCCTTTCAAGACAAGCCGACGTTCTCATACAGCAAGCGATCGATTGGTGCAAGGTGCGTCATGCTGTAATGGTCTTGATATCGCTGTGCTAGATGCGCATGGCGGCGAATGGATGAGTGCTTGGAATGAGAGATTCAAGAAGTTGGAGATTAGTCATTTGAGAAGTCCCATGTTCTTTCACCCGGATCCGAGAGATAGAGATGGGTTGAGGGGATATGCGTGGAAGGAGGGGAGGGACGATGAACTTAAGGAGATTCATGGCGTTATTGGAAAGGAGTTGAGTAAGCATCAAAGAAAGCAGAAGATGAAGAAAAAGTAGGTAATTCTGTTTCCTCACTTTACGAAAATATCATGAGAAATGTTGAAGCTAACTGGAATAGTGGTAGAAGCAAACAGGAAACCACATATCTCGATGAACGAGACCGACCTGATTATTTCAGACCAAGCACCGCCTTATTCAAGAGCTTCTGCGAGGACATCGCCACTCGTTATGATCTGGCCAGTATCGTGGAAAAATCTGAAGTTAATTCTATCGATTACAAACCCAACGAATGTGCAGATTGTCCAGGGGTTTTCACTCTACAAACATCTACTGGTACAAAACGAGCACGAATCGTTGTCTTTGCAGCAGGTGCTGCTCTGGACCCAGCTTTGCCATCGGATTGTCCATTCTCCCACTCAGGAAGCATAACCCACGCCCTTGTTCCTTCATATCTCAGTTCGAACGATACACTCCTTCCTCCACATATGGTCCATAGAATCTCGCGCAAGCAACGAACGAACCTTCTCGTCGTAGGCGGCGGTCTTACCAGTGCCCAAATTGCAGATGCAGCCCTCAAACGCGGCGTCACAAAAGTATACCAAATAATGCGTGGACCTCTCAAAGTCAAAGATTTTGATTTAGAACTTGGATGGGTTGCAAAATTCAAGAATCACTTCCTTGCTCGCTACTGGAGTGCGGATTCTGACGAGGAGAGACTGGAAATGTTTAAAGAAGCGAGAAATGGCGGAAGTGTCAACTCGGAGTACCATCATATTCTGAAGACCCATATCTCGAAAGGTCGGGTTTCGCTTCATGAATATACAAATATCACTTCCGCTTCCTGGGATTCCGTTTCATACTCGTGGAAGGTGAAGACTTCTTCTGACTTAGATCTACCTACATTCGATCATGTCGTATATGCAACAGGTTTTGATATCAACTTTGAAAAAATTGAAGCAGTACAGCCGTTGCTTGAAAGATATGGCATTGAGACGGTTGGAGGATTTCCATGTTTGACACATGATTTGAGCTGGAGCGATGAGGTACCATTTTTTGTAACTGGAAGATTAGCAAGTTTGAGGATGGGTCCTGCTTCGCCAAATCTTGAAGGTGCGAGAATGGGTGCCGAAAGGATTGCTGTAAGTGTTCATTTCCTCTTTCTTGCCTTATTGACTGCTCTCGAGGTTATGAATATCTGCTAATTGTTCGCAGTGGAAAGTAGGTGAGCTTCTAGGACGTGGAGAGCCGGACAGTAAGGGTGAAAGACGGGACAGTGGTTACAGCAGCGTTGATGGCGGGGATGAAGGTGTCGATTTCAGAAGATTGGGTCTGGGGGTGGAGAACCAATTTGATGTTCTAGATATGGGAGATGATAATTCTGGGAGTGAGAATTGAAGCGAATAAGATACCGAAGATACTGACTGGTACCCTTTTGAGTTTATAATACCCAACAACGATCAAATTAGCTAGAATATACAATGGAATCCGAACTAATCAAATTGCATCTCATAGAGATTATGTATTTGTAGATGTAGAAGTGCATCGTGAAAACAACTTACATTAATGGGCCAACAACCTTTATAATGATGGACCCCTCGGTAAAATGTGGAAAGGTCGTCCCAAAGCTTACATTTAAAGGTAACGTGGAATCATCCAAGATCTACGACCCAACGGTATTAATTGAATCATTTATAAAAACAAACAATATTCTTTTACACATGCCTTCTCACCTTGGTTAATAACCAAAAACTCTCAATGTTATTATGAAAGAAACCACGTCTTAAATCGAGCTAGCATCATCTTATTCGACTGATCTTCACTTCATCGCATATTGGCCAACTCGATCACCAACTTCAAGGACGCATTCCGAACTTACAAGAACCAGCGTCTATCATGTCTCAATCTCTAGAGAATGAGACTGGTAGTAATGCGCTCACAAATGATGAGGAACGCCCCGAATTACCAACTTTCACTCTTGCCATTGTCTCTCCTTCAGTAGAGGTCGCGAGCCCATTGACTTTCCCCCAATTGTTGGCGAGCACTACGGTACAAGAATTGAAAGCAAAGATCAGAGATGTTGTGCAATCAAAGCCGACCGACTCAGCCCAACGACTGATTCATCGTGGTCGAATGCTTGAGAGGGGATCGCAGACAATGTTAGAAGTCTTTGGTCAAGAGAGCGTGAGAACACATTTACACACACAAGTAATGCGCTTGCTGACTCTGTTGTTTAGTTATCAACTCTGGATACTCAAACCCTTCATCTTGTTCTCCGACCTGCTCCTCTAGAAGCGACCCCAATGGGAATTACAGATTTTCAAACACAAAACACCCCCTCAAATATACCGCCGCCCCGGACTTTGACCCCTCCACCTCAGTTTCTTGGGGTGCAACACCTACAACAACAGCACACTGATTTTCACCATGTCGCACATACACATCATGCAAGGACGGACAGATTACAGCAATTACAAAGGGAGACACAGCGTCTGCAGCAAGAACTCGAGGTAGACACTCGGGCTTACCAAGCTCAGGTCGGACGCCTCATGAATCTAGGAAATCATGTGCCGACACCATCCATTGTCACTCGAAATCCATATGTACCTCCAAACGTAGATCCTACCCCAATTCAACAAATCATCGCGCAGCATCAACAAAGGCGAACCGCGGCACTGGCAGAATATCATGGGGCTCGGGATATGGCTGGACCAGCAAACATGCTCACGGCTCTACAAGACGAAATGAACTCCGGTAGATCAACACCCCAATTTAGGACTCCAGACCATAGCGCTACCTACACGCGGGAAGGTGTCGGCCCAAACGGAGAGAGATGGCAAGTGACGGTGAACGAGACTACAACCACAGTCCCTGCGCTTCGATCAATCGAGCGACATAACCATGGACAGCACCCTCCATCTTTAGGCGCAGCTGCAGGAAACCCTGCGTTAGATTTACAGAGCATTTTGCGCAATGTGGACAGATTAAGGGCTGTTCCCCAAACACCCACAGTGCCAAGATCTTCATCAACTCCTTCATCAGCGCAATCAGAAACTCAAACTCTTCCATCTTCTACCCCTGCACCCGCGACCACATCTGCTCCTAGCACACCTCTCTCCACTGTGCCCCTTAACCCAACCGCAAACGTGTCTGTACCAAACTTGACCACAGCCCCAACGACTTCTACCAGAATTACATCATCCCCTTCTGTGGAGCCCATGGTCTATATACTTACGTCTCCCTCAGGCCCGCGTGCCCTATTGGTAAACAACTCCGAGACTTTCTATACACCACGTGCTCCAAGAGTTCGTCAGAATATTGCCATTGGTGGCCGAGATCTACTTGGCCTACCCGAATATCGCAATAGAAATGCCCAAAGGGCTAGAATGGCCCGTGGAAATCGACCGCGGGCAAACGAAGCAGCCCCTGTCGAACTTGCACCTATCGAACTTGCACCTATCCATAATCGGGCTCAAAGACCAGCGGTGCCTATCGCACTCCAAATATTCAATGCACTTTGGTTGATTGTTAGACTAGTGGGGTTCGTGTGGTTCTTCACTTCTGGAAACAATAGTTGGCCAAGGCTTGTGATGATGAGTGGGCTTGCAGTAGTTGTCTTTCTCGTCAATACTGGAGTTCTAACTGGAGTCTTTAACGGGATTACTGAGCAATTTTGGGGCCCGATCAGAAGACATCTAGAAAATCTGATCCCTCTGGCTGGACCAGACGCGGCGCTTGTACCTGCAGCAAATGCTGCAATAGTACCTCAAAACGGAGCGGCCGAAGCGAATGCTCAACCTCGATTACCGCACGGCCAACTTGACGAGACTCAGGTGGCCGCAAGGATCCTCGAATTACAACGACAAAGACAAGCGCAACCAGGTTGGCTAATCACGCAAATTCGGAGGGCAGAACATGCTGCGCTTCTTTTTGTAGCGAGTCTTATTCCCGGTGTTGGAGAGAGACACATTGCTGCTCGGGATAATGCAGCGAGAGAAGCTGAGGCGGCGGTGGTCGAGGCTGAAAGACGTCGTGTTGAAGCAGAGACCGCGGAGAGTGGTGCTGCAGGACATGGACAGGATATTGTCAGTGGAGCAACTGATGGCGAACAGCAGCCCGAAACAGTTGTTGAAGGAAGAAGAGCGAGCGGCGAGAATCCTAGACCGAATGGTGAGGCAGAGCGCGAAATACCTCCAGCTCAGCCTCTGGTTGTCTGATAGTTATTGATTAGGGTGTAAAAAAGAATAGTGATGAACACTGCATCAGCGAATATTCTTCTAGAGACTTTCTCTTACTTTCCTAGACAGGCACATATGTACAATTGACCGCTCAGCGTCTAAGACTTTAATGATGAGATGAAGCGATTGATAGTAGCTTAGGCTGAATACGTTGATACCAATACAAGACTCTTTTGCAAACAACGGGAATGGGTCGAATGAAATGAGTAGCATATAATGCCCAACTACAAACTAATAATAGTATCTCTACAACATCTTCTACCTTTTACCTGCACCATACCCTACTAACCATATTCCCCCTATATACACCCACCCATCCAACCTAGACCTCCCTCTCCCCTTCCCCCTCCACCCCTATCACAATCTTCGGACCCATCTCCCTCACCCTATCCACCAACACCACACTCGCCTTCAAATTATCCGCACCACTCATCGCCTTCACAATCATCGTTTCACTCCTCTCCCTCACAATCCTCCTCAACGCACTCACCAAAAACGCACTCACCAACTCCACACTCCACGTATCGGGGATCATCCCCAACACATCCCCCACATCAAACCAACCTCCGAAGCGCTCCAGCAGTGAACTCGTTTGTTCTACCCGATTACTCACATCGTCTATTTTGAGGAACTCGGTGAGTAGGGAGTGAAACAGCGCTGCTTGTTCGGAGCGCGTGGGTAGGGTTGCTGGGGATAGCGTGCCGGAGATGGGGTGGTAGATGCTGGAGCCGCCGAGCAGACAGTAGTTGATGGCGGTGTCGTAGTCGCCGAGCCCGTGGGTCAGGAGACGCAACGCTTCTTCGTGGAGCGATTGCCGACCGTCGAGGATGATGATTTCGGGTACGAGTTCGTGCGTGTAAGGGGCGATGCGGGCCAGGATGGCGGCGACGTCGTATTGGGATGCGGATCCTTGGCTGCCGCCGAGGAGTTGCAGAAGTCGGAGACGACTGTGCCACCATTCTTCGTCGAGGGTATTCTCGGTGATGAATTGGCGGTAAGTGGGTTTGGGGGGTCGGAGGGCCCGGTAGGATTCGTAGGTTTGGATAAGGACTGCTCGGACTTCGGGAGACTCTTCGAGTTTGGTGGTGACGATGTCGAGATAGTATGCAATGAGTTCATTTATGTACTCGGAATGATGCTTTGTAAAGACCAAATACTCGAGGAAATCTTTCACCGCACCAGGCGCTCCCTCTCGTAATATTTCGAGAGCTTGCGTTGGTTCAAACTTGACTCGACTTTGCCCGTCGGCAAAGACTTGAACCCCAAGTTTGGGATTTCTTGATGCCAACCAAACACCATATTCTCGCACAAGAGCAGGATTTCGAACATTGATCAGATACCTCCGTACCTCATTTTCACCATCTAGGAGCTCACCCCCTTCATCTTCTTCTCCTTCAATAATCCTTTTCCATGTGCTTAATACTTCTTCAGTCATCTTTCTGCTTTGGTACAAACGACTGAGAACATATAGGCGATTATGAGACTGAAGCAGTGAGATTGCTCGTTCGAAGCAATCAACACCGTTGTCCACTAGGTTGTTCAGTTCTGCTCGTACAGACTTAACTCTCGCTGGCCCACGAGGAGACGATGCATCTAATTGTAGTAGTACAATCAGGAGAGCAGCATCGACGCTTTTGAAGACCTCGGTCTCATTTGAAATGCTGCCGAATCCTTTTCTTCGACGCCACGATAGCAGGAATCTTCTCAGAAATCGAAGAACCTGCTCAGACATTATGCTCTGATTCTTTGAGCTTTGAACATCCGAAATTCCATTGGTTATGAAGTTGTCTGCAGCATCCTTCACGCCACCGTGAATCCAGATTCCTGTCTTTCCTTCAATGATCTCGTGTCGTAGGACGGGAACAATAGCAAGAATAACTCTGGGATCAAGGCTTCCCTCCGAAAGAGCCTCTTCGGCAGCTCCATATTCAGCCTCTGTAGCCTGACCGGCTGGAGTCGTCAATAGGCTTATGAAAATGAGCAACCCAATTTTCTGTCGGATATAGCCCAAGCTAATAAATTCAGTCTCGGTTTTGGCTTCACGGCCGCGTAGAGAATTCATCAATTCAATGGCTTTCCTTCTATCAAGAGATGGCACTTCTTCATCCCCGGTCTCCATGCCAAGTTCCGCATCAAGGCGTAGAGCGAGTGGGTTTCGGACTGTCCACCATACGTTCTTTCCAGACCAAGTAACCACACGTGATTTTGATTTCCCCAATCTTTGCGCGAATTGTTGCTCTTCATCGTTACGACGGGCTTCCCAGCCTGGCGAGAGCGATTCTTCGAATAGCTCTCTCTCGCCCGAAACTCTTTGTAGTGACATTGCAGTTGGAGAATCCGCACTTCGCAGAGATAGTGTGGATGTGTTCAAAGATTTCAATGCAAAAGGTTGAAAGCGCTTTAGCCGAAGTATGTCGACCACGTCGTCAAAATAAACATCCCCGGGCTGAATTACCGTTCTTAGTCCAATCTTACTTTCTCCTCCATTACCACTCGCTTCATCCAATGGTGGAGCTTCCAGCCAGAACTTTTGTATCGCATCCTCCCCAGGATCAAGGTCCCACCGTTGAATTTCGATACCATGCCGCAGTATATCACCATCTTCAAATGTCATGGAAGCAAGCACATATCCTTCCTCCTCTTCCATTGTATTAGGGACGGGGTCGACATTAACACCACGCCCATCAACAACAACCTCGTCAGGATACCTGGCAAAGTCTAATGTTGATCTAGTAACGTCACCCTCAAGATTTACGAACATGCCAACTCCATGATCACGTATACCAGTCCCTGTGACCAGAAGAAACTCCTGCGGGGAAGGCGATACTATGTGGGGCTTCAAGTATACAGACGGCATGGGAGATGTAGGAGCTTGAGCGCCGGCCACCGAGAAATCAGCTGGTGGAGGTGGTAAGGGTTTCTCTGGACTGGGCTCACGCTGCACAGGCCCCGACGAACTGACTGCAGGGACAGGCGAGGCGTCTCGAAACAAGCGGTCGGGAGTACCTCGCCCAGAACGATCCCCGCTTGCAGCTCGTAGACTGTCTCGTCGCGGACCGGCTCTGAAAGCACCATGACTTGTACTTCTTCCATGACTCCGTTCATCTGATGGGCCCGTAAGAGTCAATGATGAGTTGCGTGAAACCCCCCCACCGCTCTTACCAGATATATCCTCGACCCGCCCACCCACACTACCAGACTGGGAATCATCCGAGGTTGATATAGGAAAGAGGGGTATTTTTAATTGACGATCAACATCGAGTAAAGCGTAAGACCTAGAATCTGCAACACAAGCAAATGAATCACGGCGGATGGATATAGTGCTTCCTGCAAAATCTATTGTCTATTGATACATCAGTCCAGCACTTATGCATGACCTCGACTAAACGTACTCTCACAGCTCGAGGATCTTCCCCAATTCTCACAACTCTCATCTTCTTATTCAGCGAAACAAGTACAGTAACTCCTCTGCCATCTTGCTCAGCGTTTATTGGATCCGTATTCAAATCTGTGCCGCCAATCCAGTTGCAAGGCCGAATCTGCGTTGTCCCAAATACTGGACTTAATTCTGGCAGGGAATAGAAGGTGACTGTCCAGTTGCACAATATGCAAGCTTTATTGACTCTCGGAAGCAGTAAAATCTGTTGAACACCAGGCCTATCTCGAGTAGATGGCTCATGATAAGCGGGAGGTAGTCTCGAGGCTAGAATATATGATGGCTTTCCTGAGGTGTCGGCAGGATCGGAGGGGATCTGTACGAAATGAAGGATTTCAGAGGCCGAAGTCCCAATATATAGGTTCTGATCTGTGAATCCGCATCAGCAATAGAAGAGGACATTGGGGATTTAAAAATAACAGCAACTTACCTAGAAATTCCACACAATTAATCTCAATATCCGTCCTATCTCCATCTGCAGACAAAGGCAGGTCCTCGATCAGGCTGCGTAGTACGTAGGGACCATTTTCCGGAACTCTTCGTTTCCTTTTCCGCAGAGTCGAAACATCTTCTGGATCATTTGAAGCCATTATGAAAGGCTTACTATCAACTTGTAATTATCATGGCCAGTGCAAAAGTACTCACTCATTGCCCTTGAGCATTTGCGGCGCATTGGATGATAGTGATTATCTGAATCTGGGTTTAAACATATCAGGCTTTGGTGCCTGTGGGAAGGCTGTGGCTACAGGGATACTAACTCCAACTCGCCAAGATACACCCCGAAGGCTCGGGGTTCTGCCCAATAAGCAATAAGCATGAACGAACACCTTGCATTCTGCGTACGAGGCATCGCATTGCTCGAGGCTTAGAACCATTTAATTCACTACTTGTACATACCATAAATAAGCTTCAAGGTCACTTTATTCCTTTGCCTTTGCCTTTGCCTTTGCCTTGAAATTACTTCACTCCCCATGTCGACATTGCGATGACCGACTTCGCAGAATCAGCACTGGCAGCTTCGGTGTCAAGTCCTCCATCTCCGCCCGCAGATCATGGAGTTTCAGGACATGATGGAGACAACAAATTCCAAAAGGCAATATCGGCGTGGAGGAGTGAGTCCCTGATGTTCTACAAGACTTCAATACTCGTGCTAATTATCCACAGCTATCGACCTTACCTCCATGATACCGTCCCTTGACAATACCGCATCAGAAATCGTTCAATATCAGAGGGACTCAACCGTGCAGCGCAAGGAACTGGCACAGAAGACGAAGGATTTCCGGAAGTTGGATGACCCAAGCAAGCTATCTGAAATCAAAGGATTACTGAAAGGTTGGCATTTCTTGAGATGCGCAATGCATTGGCCTTACTAACACAGTTATCTACTAGCATATCAGACTTTCATAGATCTTCTCACAAACCACACTAAATCTACGAATTCAGCCTTTCTACAAGTATACTCATCTTTATCCGAGGCTCCAGATCCATATCCTTTGCTGGAAGCATCTGTCGATTCCCTACTGCTATCCGAGGACACACTTCCTAAAATCACACAAGAAAATGAACATCTTCAGAAGAGTGTTAGTAAACTTACGACTCAATTGGAGGATACGGAATCTAGATTAGAAGCGGAAAGAATTACGCGCAAGAATCTGGAGGCAGGTCTAGAAACAAAAGTCAAAGATGTCGAAATTTCTTGGGCCGCTGTGTTGGAAGAGAAGAAGGACAATTGGGAAGCAAAGGAGAAGTCATTAGATGAAAAAGTGGAAAACCAGGATCGCTTATTGAATGAGATCAAGGCGAGCTACGAGGTCAACCAGCGCCTAGGACAGTCCGAGAATGCAGATATGGATGGAAATCGCGGACATGTTACGAGTGCGGAATTGGAGATGGTCACATCCGATTTGGAACGCACGAGCGTCCGTTTAGCAGAAGTCGAAGCTCGAAATGAGCAATTACGAATAGAATTGGCTCAGTCTGCTTCTCAAGTTCCAACTCAGCCAGCATTGGCTTTGGAAGATGAACCCGCCTACTTGCGCTTGAGATCGGAAAATTCTTCGTTGTTGAGGAAATTAGACGCAGCAAGAGTGGAAAGGGATGCCAGGAAGCGAGATCTTGATACAAAGCTTCGAAGTTTGGAGAGGGAAATTGGGTTACTCAACGAAGAACGCGATTCACTGAAGACTAAAGTCCAAAGATGGAGCGATTATGAAGACGTGAAGCAAGAACTGGAAGTCTTGAAGAGTATCGAGTTTTCTATGGGAGACGATGATGAAACGCAAGATATCGGTGCTGATTCCAGTACTCAAGAGCCGACAGAAAATGGATCATCAGGAAAAGCAAAAGGGGACACCCTAGAGCAGCTGCTTCTTGCCCGGAATAAGAAATTGAGCGATGAACTCACAATATTGAGAGTTTCTCATCAAGATCTTCAGAGTCGCCTACAAACCATGCAGGAAACTCTTTCAACTACCAATGCTGATTTGGAGAAGGCGCAAACTTTGGTCACCACATTGGAGAATGACCTGACAAATATGCAAAACGGGGCGAGCGCCTACCCTTCTGCTCCTTCCGTAGCTGGAACGTATTCAAGCCGTTACCCTCAATCAGCCATCGGCCAATTTGCGTCGAGGAACCGTAAGATATCTCCCACATCTTCAATCATATCTGGATTTGATCCCAGAACACCAGCAGGCAGCACGCCTATGGATATTCTTAGATCAGGCGAACCTGTAGGTGGGGGTTCGGGTATTCTTCCCATGATTACGGCTCAGCGTGATCGATTCAAGAAACGCAACTCGGAATTAGAGAATGAGCTTTCCGAAAGTCATCGCACAGTTTCAACGCTAAGGCAAGAAATCTCTGCTTTGCAAAAGGATAATTTGAACCTGTATGAAAAGACAAGATATGTGTCAACATATAATCGAGCAGGCCCAACAGCTTCATCAGCATCATCGTACGCTACCAACCCCAATCCGTCGATAGTCCAAATCTCCTCATCGACATCCTCAGGTCTTGCCTTGAATCGATATCGTTCGGCATATGAATCCAACATCTCGCCCTTCGCGGCATTCCGTGGGCGAGAATCAGCTCGCGCATATAAACGAATGAGTTTACCCGAAAGAATAGTATTCTCAATCACAAGAATGGTATTAGCGACCAGGACTAGCCGAAATCTATTCGCAGGTTATTGCGTGGCCCTTCATCTAATGGTGTTCTTTTCGCTATATTGGTTAGGTAGTGTCGATGTAGATCAACATGCGAGTCATCTAGGTCAAGCGGCACTCGCAGCCGCCGGGGGTGCTAAAGGAGTAGTTGAACCAGGAACGGATGCTAGGCAAGGTGATTGGCATCAGGAGGGATTTAATGGGAAGGTGTCTTGATGATTGTATGGATGGATGGATGAATAGGGAATATGTTGTACTATCGTGTGATAATAAGAGGCCATTTGCCAATTTTCTTCTGGTACATAACCGGTTCCAAGATTCGTCATCGCGTGTGTATGTATTGCCGTCCATCCAAATAATTTGAGACATTATCATGAATAGCTATTTCTAGATTAAATGCATGGCCGCGACCGTTTATTTTCTTGGGATTTCAACATTATTGGCCCTACCTACTGGTCTCCCTCCGATGAAGAAACTAATACGTTCCGTTCCGGCAGAGCTAATCCCTGATTGTGGAGCCATCTATCCATCTATCATCTACTCATGCTGCCAGAAAGTCCGCAACTCGGGTAAACCAGCACATACCATATAATAGTAAACTACAAGAGAGTAGCCTAGTCCTTTTAGCTCCTGAGTTGCGGACTTTCTGGCAGCATGAGTAATCATCTATCATCTAATCATTCTTCTAGTAATAAGGTAATATTAAGGCTTAAGGTATCTGATTGTGGATTCATAACATGTATTACCTATTCATGGATATGAGAATCAGCTAGCTCTGGCTCTGGCTAGTCAAAATAGCCATGATATAATAACATATACCGTACATGTACTATACTAGAACTCAGAAAGCAATGATTGGAGAAAAAAATCTCATGGTCATCCAATAAACAAATTTACCGCTTGTAAGACTTGCCTCTTTCGGTGGGATATATATAGATCTTGGATCTTTCTTAGTTTTGGGGTTTTAGGTTTTGGGTTTTGTGCTCGAGGATGTATGTACTCTAAGCGCCCATTTGAAATCGTGCAGGCAGGACCAATCGGGTATTTTAGATGCGATGCTGGTTTCCTTGAATGAGGGTTTTGGACTTTTGGACTTTGGGACTTTTGCTTGGAGGTAGAATGGATATTGATGGGAGATGTGAGTGAGTGGGTTATATCTATAGCATATCGATAGTACTAATGTAGTAAGTTATGGTATGGTATGTTATGAGTTGGATTCGATTGGATTCAAATGTAAATCGGTAACCGGCAATCTGGATATAGATTTTCAATAACGTGCTATTACTCTGTAGATGTCGTTGAGGGTGGGGTTTCCTGGTTTAGATTATTGATGGAGTTGATGGGTTGGCTTGGGATAGAGAAGTACTGTAGCTTCATCGACTTGATACCGGTAGATTGTAAGACTAATCTCTCCAATTGTTGAACTAATTATATATCTTGGATGCAAATTTGAGTCTTTGTACCTTTAAATCTAAGTGTACACTTCACGGAAGTGTAATTGTGTAACAGCTTTGAGTTGGCTATTCATCGATCTCCTCCTGTTTCTTCGTTTAATTGTTTTGCAGCAAGTTGTAGAAGTAGATTCATACAAAACGATATCTTAGGAAATTGTAAAGCATTTAATCAAAGCGTGCAGTAGTCAGTATATCTTGTAATACATACTCCGTATAGTGGGATGTGTTGATGACCTTGTATAGGATGGTTACACATAAGGTGGTCTTGACCGACATCAGCACCTTAATATTAGAAAAAGAACCCGAAAGGATTCTGGCTGTTTTCCTCACATAATCCCTTTCCCTTCCTCGTCCATCCAACTCGGGCTCTCATTTTTCATTTCTCGGGTCATCTTAGCTGATACAATCATACCGAAGGAATGGTCACTACAGCCCTGTACAGTCAGGCTTTCCACTAACCCTTTCATTTAAACAAGTTGTCGATTGTCCAACTGTTGGTCTTGCGTCTTATAACTAATTGAAGGGTTTCATGAAGAAGATAGATCTACATCTGTATTGAAAATTAAGGATAAACCCCCCCCCCTCCACCCACCGACATCTCCAAATTCGCTTTGGTAAACAGGCATAGTAAATAGGCAAAGGTAAATCGACGGACCAGAGAGCGCATCAAACAGATCTCCTTTCTCCATACAGGTATCCACCAACTTCCCATTAAGTCTTTAAGCGTATCGGCAACCAATCTAATCCATCACTGGCATTCATTTGAACACTAGACGCAAAAACACCCGTCAAGTATAAATTCATCGAGAACCAATCACTCACAAACATGAAGAAAGATGAGAGACTTGCCATCAATGCCATGCAACAGTCACATCAAACCCCCTGCGTATAAACCAGGATACATCTGCAACCTAATCCTCCCCCTGTTTCTCTCGACTGGTCTGTGAGGCCTGTCTTGCCGCCATACCAAATATTAGTTCGGTCTGGGGGACACCAACCTTTGCGTTTCCCACTTTAACGAAAAAGTTATAGTTACATACATTTCATACATACACATTACATGGTGGTAAGCGGCTGTTTTCCAGGATTAGTATCAAGGGAAGGGAATTGCCAATGGAGCCGAAGTGTTTTGATACTATAAGACGCCTGCTGAGCGCCTGTGAGATATGAATTTTGGAAGTTCAATTATTCATTGAACAGTTAGAACTCTTGGGTGCGCTTAAGAAGTTTTATGTCTGTTGGTCTCTTGTTTTCCATTGAGGTCATAGAATCTATATATCCGACATTACATCGAAGATCTATTCTGGCTCATATATTTATATTTCTTCATTCATCTCTTTTATAAAGTGTGGAATTGGACGTCTCGGTTTCTTTCCTTTTGGGTGTTGTCTTCTCTGGTTTTTAATATTTCTTACCTTTCTTCACTTCTTTAACTTTTTACTCAATCGCAATTCATATTCATCATCATGGTTTCTTCATATTTTCTTTGGGTCGTCTTTGCTCTGGGAGCAACGGCTCTTCCAGCTCCAGCCTTGACCTTTTCAACTGGTGCAGCACAACCCGCAGAAAAACAAGTCATATCCGAATACTTCGATATGTTGGGTCAGAAAATTCAAGCAGGAAGGAAAATGTCGCAGGCTCCGATATGCAACCTCAACAAAGCCGTTCAACCAATTTTATGTATGTCTCCTCACACCATCCACATAATACTATATAAAGTTCTCCAACTAACTAACGCAATCATCACAGCTCCAACACCTTTACCCGGACCCTCAACAGGTCTCATCTTAAAGCACGTCGCCATCGGCCGCGGAACCCAAAACTACACATGCGGCACCAACGCAACCGCAGCTCCCGTCGCAGTAGGCGCAGTAGCAACCCTCTTCAACGCCTCCTGCGTCGCATCCACCTACCCGGATCTCCTCTCCAAACTCCCCAACGTCGCCCTCCAATTCAACCTCAATCTCTCCCCCTCCTCCCCCATGCAAAACCTCAACCCCGCCAACCTCATGATAAGCGGCCACCATTTCTTCACCAACCCTTCCACCCCATTCTTCGATCTCGATACTAAGAATTGGGCATTGGGACGAGGAGCCTTTGCGAAAAGTGATGCACTTGCAGCTCCGGTTGGCGCATCGGTCGGTCAGAATAATCAAGGGTATGGCGCGGTAGCTTGGTTGAAGTTGACGGCGAAGGATGGGGTGACAGGTGGTCTGCAGGAGGTTTATAGGGTTAATACTGCTGGGGGGTCTCCACCAACGACTTGTAAGGATAATCTGGGGAGTAGCTTTGATGTGCAGTATGCTGCTGAGTATGTTTTCTCTTTTTGTTTTATTGTTTCAAGGTGGATAGTATACTAATATCATACAGATACTGGTTCTACGAAGAAGCATGAGCATATCTTTAAATCTACAACGACATGTTCATCTACATCTCAGCACACCAAAAGATATCACAAATAGGTTCGACGATAAACGAGAAGGCAGGCAGACAAGCGGGAAGGGGACAGGTCATGGATATAATCTTTTCTTCTCTTTTCCATTCCTTTCAATCGTTACATCACCCAGGAGTCGTCTATCCATCCATATCCATGCATATAGGCGGCGTCGAGAGTCTATATTTTCATATCATTATTTTCCTTCCATTTGAATGGCTTTGGTTTGGCGTTGGATTTATTAGGTTTATACATTTTTCATGCTTTGATATCCAATTTATTGTGGAAAGGAAAGCTAGGGAAGGAATGGAAAGGGAAGGAAAAAAGGAG
>KI628561.1:0-68074 GCA_000503235.1 Sclerotinia borealis F-4128
TAATATTATAAATCTTATAAAATTTATATCTGCGGAGTATTTGCAGCGGATACCCAACGGGTCCCCATTCAGATTTTTCTATTATCCGCCCCGCAAACGGAGGACCCGCGGGGGGACCCGCCAGGCCAATAATCCGCCCCGCGGGTACCCGTTGCGCAGCCTACTAAAGAGGATTAAGAAATAATATTGCTTGCTACATTCGCAATTGTGAGATATACCACTGTTTTAAGGTTCCTCGTGACAAGAAACCAGAACTCTTGAAACCTTTCAGTATACCGCAACGCCTTTGGCAATATATTACCATAGATTTCTGTAGTTTCAATAAAGATAAATATGGATATGACAATATTTTAATCATTATTGACAGACTTACTAAATAAGCCATTTCTATTCCCTGTATTAAGGAATATAATGAAAAAGAGTTTGCTGAACTATTCATATATTACATTTATTGTTACTATGGTTTTTTTACCTTTATATTTTCAAATCGAAGCATGTAATTCGTCAATAAGTTCTGGAAAGAGCTTTCGACTATACTTGGTATCACCCTAGTACATTCCTTTATAGATTATTCTCAAACCGATGATCAAATGGAGATATATAATCAGTATCTATAGTGATGTTTACACCCCTATATCAACTATTATTAAGATGATTTGTCATGTTTTCTACCATTTATAGATTATATATAATTGATATTGCCCTACGATTCTTTGGGTCAAATGATTCTTTTCGAAGTCCTTTATAAATACTCTTTTTGTATCGAATGGGATTGGAAAGAATACAATTCTGATTCCCTCAACAAAATCAATATTTAGGAAGCCTATGAATTTACTACTTGTGTATATGGTGTATAGGAATTTGTTTGTAATCAAATCCAATATGTTCAAGATCGAATAGCTCAATAATACAATAAACACTGCTATGAACCTGACTTTAAAGTAGGTGATATAGTATGGTTAGACTCTCGATATTATAAAACTCAATGTTCTTTCTGTAAGCTTGACTTTCCTATTATTGACAAATATGAGATTATAGAGAAAATTGGATAATTGTACCGACTTGCACTCCCAGTAATAATATATATATTTGATGTGTTTCCTTCCGAAAATTTTTGTTTTGTATCGGAAGATCTATTTCCAGGACAAATTAACTTTTTGTTATATCCTATGAATATCATTGGCGAAGAAGAATGGGAAATGAAAGAAATATTAATTTCAAAGTTGTAATATAAAAATGTTTTCTATTAGGTTTTCTGGTTAGATTATCTTCTGGATATCATATGGTACAGAGCAGATAATTTTAAATATTCCCTTTACAAACTTCAAGCTTATTATTTTAGTTATCCTAGCCCAGTAGGACTACCTATTGCCTTTACAGTATAGATAAAAAACCACGATAATAAAGTTGATAACTATAATGAGATCACAGGCGATTTGCCTATGAAAGGATACGTGAGGTCATGCTTTTTCGAAAGGCGGGGGAGGGAGGGCGGGAATATAACGGAATAGACAACTCTTTTCTGTTTACTGGTTTATACTATATATATAGTATGATACAATGGCTTTCTTCGACCTTCCTTTTATAGCTTAGAGTCCTAGCTCTATAGCTCTAGATCTAGGCATTTTATGCCTAGGTCTCTTTCACCCTTTTAGGCCTAGCCCTTATGGCTCCCAATACCTGTATATATAGTCCTCCTTTTAGCATCCTACATAGCTCTTCACTTGTAGATTCTAAGTACACAATCGGAGTCCTGTTTATACCCTTTTGGTCACACTATTTATATATTTTTCAATATTTAAATAAGTTAAACTTATTATTGAAATAATTATTTTGAGATTGAAATGAAAATTCGTGAAAAAGTTGAAATTATGGAAACATACATAAAACGTGACATGGCGATAATCTCGCATACCTTGTACTTCCAAACAACGACGCGTCTACCTAAATTCCAACGAACCTTCCTTCAACCTCCCTTTTCTGGATCAGTCGAACTCCATTTTTCTATACAATAGTAAAACTTTGTATGCAATAAATAATCATTTCGTTTGCTCACATCAAGGATATTCAAGCATTCATCAACAATGCCTCCACGCCTTCGCAAAGTATACAAGAAGTGTCACCTCCTCTCCCTTCCTCGCGAAATCCGAGATAAAATCAGTCGATATGTCCAATGGGGGCAGCTGAACAAACAATCGAATGCGAGGCTTTCTCAGGACCACAACAAAAGACCACATGATATGATTATGCCTAGAGTTGGGCTTCTTTTCGAGCACGCTCAGTTGCAAGAGATCGATCCTGAGAGGCGGTTCCAGCCAGACTCCGAAGACATACTCATACTTGCGCGAACCTGTGAACAGCTTTACGATGAATCAATTGAAATATTTTTCGGCGAAAACACATTTTCGTTCATAGGTTGTTGCAATTTATATTGTTACCTATATATGATTGGAACACAGAGGCGAGCATGTCTTCGACGAGTGCATTTCCATTTTGCTGGTTGTCAAACTTCGGAAGCTTTCCAGTTGCTTGGCGAATGTAAAGCATTGAGAAGCCTTCAGATAGCGGTTTCTAGGCAAACAATGTCTAGCAGTAGGCAGCCACAAAGAGATCTAATGACGGCCAGAGGTGCTTCCGCATTGAGAAAGATAAGAGGAATGGAAAATTTGGTGGTAGAGGTGGTAGAGGGGGTGCGGTTCTATCGTGGTAGGGAACTCTCGCCATATTTTGAACCGGAACATATTCAAGCATTTGCAAGTACACTGGCGGAAGAGATGAGGATGGTGGAGGTTTCGGAAAAGGACCAAGGTGGATCATCGGAAAGAAAGCTGCATTCAAAGTCAAAGTCCGAGAAATCTAAACCCACCAAGCTCTCGGGATCCAGAAGTCTACGCTCCGGCAGAGTTCAGAAGTCGAGACGATTACCCATGAAAAAAGTGGCAGAAAAGGCAAAGGTCAATGGAAAGAGGGAATAAACCTGCTGCTATGGCTCCCCGGATGAAAGTAACACATTGTACGTATATCGTGTCCGAATCAATTCCAGCGAGTAGCTGACGCCGATAAAGTTTTGATCCATCGACTTGAGTGTCCGATCCGAACATGCGCGTCCTGTATGCAAAGATATCCATGTGTGGAACAAGAAGCTCCAAGGTCTATATGATTACTCGATCAGTCAAGAACAAGTCCATACAACAACCCAACCGCTAGAGGCCAAGGAGATAAATAATTTCGAAGTGTTGGAAGCAAATGTTACATTTAGAGTAAGCGACATCCCGAAGGATTGAAGTCCTTCACCTCACCAGAAGATGGCATCATGTTGCTACGCTAAGTACGAGGGTCCGTATCCTACAACCCTACCAAGGACCGAAACCATCCAACATAGTCATCTGCGGCAGCGCAAATTCGAGATGTACTCTCTACACCCCAAAATTTCGCCAATTTTCCACATCGCCCCCCAATTAAGCGCCTTGGGATTTTTGCTCGAACAGATACTGACCAAGCGCTCATCGTATCGAAACCGCTCGTTACACAGCTAGGTCGGTTCGAATTTTGGGGCAAAAGGCCACCACTGTGACCTGTCTACAATGGTCTGTTGGATAATTATCTTTCCCCGAAAGCTGAGTAGTAATATTGTTCGCAATGGCAATGAGATTAAGGGTATGTGTCACGACTGAGTTGTCGAGCCGCACTCCGCAGGTTTATACAGAAGGGTTTCTTTAAATAGTAGATGATCTAAAATCTAATGGTGTTATTGCGGATCTCTCTTGTTTATTCAAAATTAGATAATGAAGTATAATGTTAATCAATAATTGTATCAACCTAACACATGAGAAATTTTTCGAAACAATGAACAAAATGATTTGAGAAACAACATTAAGGAAAATATAGCAACCATTCCAACATAAAATTCGTTATCCCATGATGTTGGTACTGAGACGTTGAGGTCACATAAACACAGCCATAAAAATCAATTCGACATCTAGAACAACCTCGCTTATCTAATATCCGTCAATCGCTCTAGTAATTGGAGAATCAAATGTCCGGATCATCTACGCGGGTCACGTCCGCCACCGCCAGGTAGGCGCGCTTTATCTTAGTTTAATAATCGGTTAGGGTTATGAAGATCAACCTTCCCTCGCATTCCCCATCCACCACAAAGCAATTTCTCACCATGTTCAGTATGATGCAGACACCCATTAGCGCACACAAGCAAATGCATCACTATCCATCTCATGTTCCATCGCCATTATCCTCATCACCTTTACGATCCTCGTCGCCCGTATCGCCTCTCGAGCCCCGCAACGCGAATTTGCCCACGCGGGTACCAGCTGTTGGAGGAGATTATCCCATGGGTTTTATGATGTCGCCTGAAGCGTCTTTTTCGTCTAAAGTTTCTAGTGCGGATAGGAATTGTTCAAACACGAAATCGAATTCGAATCGACAGTCGCCGAATAGGGAAGGGGCGTATGCGAAGAGGATTGCAAAGACGAATCCGTTGTTGCATGGACAAGGTGATGGGAGGGAGACACGGAGGAAACTATTCTTGAGGAAGGTTAGGGAGGATTCGGAGGAGAAGAGGTGGAGGGCGAGAGGGGGGGATGATGAGATGATGAGGACGATTTGGATTGCGGAGCAGAGGAGGAGAGCGGAGAGACAGGCTAGGGATGCGCAGGGTTGGGCCGTGGACGTGGACGGGCATGATGAACAGGATATGCAGCTGGATGATGGTGCTGAAAATATGAGTCTTGGTATGTTACTTCTACATGAATTGCTATTTATGAATGGGCTCGCATGAAGTGGGCTAACGGATGATTTCAGATGAGGTCATGGCCGAAGAATTGGCACGAAACGAGGAAGCAGAATTAGAGGCTTTATTATCATGCATGACGGAAGCCGAACGACGACAAACTCTCGACGAGGCATATGAGAATGTCTCGATACTCGACGAAGAAACTGGGCCCATCGATGAGAGGGAAGCAGCGGCCTGGGCTCGAGGAGATATCCAACATTCTTTAGGCCAACACGATACTACGGTTATGGATATGCAACGACAGATCAATGCTTCGTTGCCCGACACACCTTTTGGTAGTGACGATGGCGATTACGATGCCATTTTCAAGGATGTCATACAACAGGAATCGGGATTCTTGAATCAAGGATTCCAGTCCACGGATGTGCAAGGGGATTGTGAGATGATGGATATGGATGTGGATATGAATTGATTTTGGTAAATATTGGTATATACTGACATGACACTGTTTAAAATAAACTGGGAAATTTTTGTTAGCGTTGGTGTTTTGGACGGCTAGGACATGTTTGATCGGGGTTCGATATGGTAAATGGGTCGGACTATTAGGTGTTCGGGTTTGAGATTGTTGGTCATGACATCACTGATTTGTCAATATACACAAGGTACGTCTACTGAGATATGGGTACTTCATTGTGTCGGGCAACCTTCTTCAGGAGCCGCAAAAGCTTCTTGGGCTGCAGCCATATCTCCAACTAGATCCGCGGGTGGTGAACCTGCTGCTTGCATCTGTAAAGTAATTAGCAGCACATCGCGATATAATAGAACATCGAGTACATACCTTTTGCATCCTCTCCACTATGTACTCCCGGTCCGCGGCATTCTCATCCTTGTATGTCTTCTGGTCAAATCTAGCCACGATCTCTCTGACAAATACCTGTTGTTCCTTGTACCGTTTCAGATCATCCGCAGGCGTACTCGCAGAATTCTTCTCCAGCCATGCCGGGAATTTGTCATCTAATTCCTTCATCGGCTCGTATAGTATCTCCTTATTGGTTAATTGCTCCATCATACCCAGAAGCATTTTTGAGAAATCCTCCTCGCCGCCCTCACCATCCATCCCACCAGCCTGCATAGCCTTCATCATTTCCGCCATTAAATCATCCGAATTATCCTCCGTAGCAGCAGCCGTTGCCTGATCCCCTGAAGCTTGCATTCTCTCCATATTCTTCTTAATCTTTTCCTGGAAAGATTCTTCCCCAGCCGGAACGGCAGTCGCTTTACTCTTCGCAGGTCCAGGTTTTGGCGCAGATGGCGGCGGAGGTGCGGATCCCGTATCCTCAAGGTCACCCATCTCTTTCAACATACTCTCAAACTGTGCCTGCATTTCCGGAGATGTTTCGAGTTCTCCCATCAATTCTGCCATGCCCGCCTGTAATTGCTTTGCAAAATCATCATCAGGTAGTGCTTCACCTCCCTCAGGGAGAGAATTGTCTGCGACGGGTGGCCTGCTAGGACCAATGGTTGCTGCGGTGGATACTGGCGCCGGTGCTTTCGTTTCTGGTTTCGCAGTGCTGAACTCATCGAGCAGATCTAAGAATTAATCAGAATCTCCTTTCCACAGCTAGCAGCAGAGACTATAATCATGTACCATCTAAATCATCCAAATCATCCAAATCGTCTTCATCCGGATCTGGAACATCCTCCCATACAGCAGCCGCATCCACGACTTGCGTTTCAGAAGCTGTATTTGATTTATTGACCAAAGCCTTTGTCGAGGACTCTGCCAGTCCCACGAGATCCCCTAGTTTCGACTCCATGGTTGATAGATGCGAGAGGAAACTCTAACAACCCTCTGCTGGGATCTTCAAATATGGGTGGGTATACTTATGGTAGCCGGAATGAATATGGTCAGGCCAGTATGTGGAAAGTGCGGGGTATGATATGCGCCGGAAACGGTATTGGCCAGATAATGTGAAATTTAGCGACAACTCAAGCTTCATATACTGTATCATATACTGTATCTGAATATCAAAATCGAAGTTTTAAAATATCTTTGCGATTTGCTTTGGGCATGAAGATCACAGAAGGTTGATTAGGCCGAGGCTGTCACATTCATTGGTTGACGACAAGGATATACCGCGCTAGTGAATTGCTTCTTTCTTTTGGCTTGTCTCGACTCTTCCAATAAATTCACAATCGTGAGCTTCGTAGCGACCACCAAACCTTTCCATAGCAGTTTGTTCTTCTGCAACTCGTAGAAATACAAAAATCGCATTAATTTTCTAGCTTCGAATCTACCTAGTATTTCGATAGCATTTTAACATAGGTCATTTAATACCGGAGTTGCGCATTCGTGAAATATTAGACCCCAGCCTCACTTCTAAAATGACTCTCTGTCTTAACCGCCTTGCGGAAGAACGGTATGGCTTGTTTGCACACCTTGTAAATTAAATATAGGGACTAACAACGAGACCTTATAGTAAGCAATGGCGAAAGGACCATCCCTTTGGATTCTCTGCCAAACCTGTTCGCAACCCCGCTACGAATACTATCGATATGAAGACTTGGGAGTGCGGCGTACCAGGCAAGAAGGATACCTTATGGGAGGGCGGTCTTTTCAAACTGAGCGTTATCTTCCCGGATGGTGAGTCATTTTACCCAGGGTATTGATTCTATGTGTTTGCGCTAATATACAATAATCAGAATACCCAACCAAGCCCCCAAAGTGTATGCATTCTTACTCTGATGTTCAGCATTCGGTCTAGAACTAACAGACGATTAGGCAAATTCACACCACCCCTCTTCCACCCCAACGTTTACCCCTCCGGAACCGTTTGTCTCTCCATTCTCAACGAAGAAGAAGGCTGGAAACCCGCCATCACCATCAAGCAAATCCTCCTCGGCATCCAAGAACTCCTCGATACCCCTAACCCCGATTCGCCCGCCCAAGCCGACGCCTACAACCTCTTCAAGAAAGACAAGGCTGCCTACGAGACCAAGATCAAGCGCATCGTGAGGGACAACCCAGCTCCTTAGGTGATCAAAGTGTTTGTAGACAAGATGGTAAGGGCGATGGTTTTATTTAGTGGGCAGTATTGGCGTTGATCGGACACATAACATTTCACATCATATGGGGATATCAAGATGGGCGTTCCAGCAGAGGAAGACTTTACTTCACTTTACTTCGATGCAGCGCTTTGGTCAAAGAACTAACTAGTATCCTGGATTTATGGTATCTACTATATTCAATGGAACATGAAGAAAAATAGAAAAGTGATCTTTGCGAATTATGAGAGTACAAAATCCGTTTGTTATGCCATGACTTATTCTATTATTCTCTTTCCTTATCCCAGAGTCTTTCCGTAAAGAAGCCCGGAAGCTCTACCAGAAACTCCCTACAACCATTCCAAGTATCCTCTCGCCAAGCATCCAAGAAGGGATACTCACCAGCAAAAGCCACTGAACTCAACATTAAAAAATCCTGCAATCCAATTGGCTCCCCAGAAATCGCGATCAGTGAGACACAGGACTCAAAGCCACACAGCCTTCCCCAAGCATCCTTGCCACAGCCGATTTTCGGCCATACACTAAAGGAATTTTGTAATTTTGAGCCAAGAGAAGAGCACAGAGCTCTGTTCTCGATATTATTACTCACTCCCTCCCCTTCCACATATATTCCTCCTTCATACAACTTTTTCGATACCTACTTATTCACATTAAGGATTTTTACATATCCGTATTCAAGATGTGTGGTATTTTTGCGTGTCATTGGTATGTATTCTTTCTACCGCTTTCTCCCAATACAATTGGGAAATAATATAATGAGATGGGAATTGGGATTTCTCATGGTGGGGGCCCCGCGATTGAATATTGAGAATTGACAATTGTGTAGTCACCCCGATGTCAAGGCTTTTAAGCCAACGGCCTTGCGAATGGCGAAGCAGTGAGTAACTTCTGTTTTGAATCAAGGAATTGGAATTGGAGGCAGAAAAGCTGATTTGCGAAAATGTAGAGTTCGTCATCGTGGACCAGATTGGAGTGAGTCACCCTATGGACAAAACATTTGGATTTGGGACTTGAGACTGATGATACTTAGGTGGAAACGTTATCTCCAACAACACCAGTAGGTTGCGCCTTGGGTGATTGAGCATTTAGAGGTGGGTTGGCTGATCAATCGATTGTAGTTCTTGCGCATGAGCGCTTGAGTATTGTTGGCGTTGGTAAGTTATCACCTCTGGAATCTGGATTAATATGCAAAGACTCACAATGATATAGAAAGTGGTGCGCAACCAATTACCAACTCAGACGACACTCTCGTACTCGCAGTCAATGGCGAAATCTACAACCACAGAGTCATCCGCAAGGGACTCAAGAACAAATATCATTTCAAGACACATTCCGATTGCGAAGTCATAATACCACTGGTGAGAAACTCGAAAAGAAAGGCTTGGAACAGGAACTGAACATTGGGTAGTACATGGAACATGACATTGATGCGCCAAAACATTTGGACGGAATGTTCTCGTTTGTTTTATACGACAAGAAGCAAGATCGCACAATTGCCGCACGCGATCCAATTGGTATTACCAGTTTTTACCAAGGATGGTCTAGCAAAACACCAGGAGCCGTATACTTCGCCTCCGAGTTGAAATGTTTACATCCTGTTTGCGACAAGATCATTGCTTTCCCCCCTGGTCACATCTATGATTCTAAAACCGAAAAGACAACCAGATATTTCGAGCCATCATGGTGGGATCCTGCCAACGTGCCATCAACACCAATAGATTACACACTTTTGAGAGAAACATTCGAGATGGCTGTTCGTAAGCGTCTCATGGCAGAAGTCCCTTACGGAGTTCTGCTGTCCGGTGGTCTCGACTCGAGTTTGGTGGCTGCCATTGCTCAAAGAGAGACTCTGCGCCTGAAAACTGCTACGCTTGCTGCAATTGAGAACGGAAGCGGAACTGCGACACCAACGGCTAACGAGGACCAAGGGGAAGGACTTGTTGGCATTGATGACGATAACAAGTTGTCGACTCTGACTTATCTTCCTCAATTGAACTCCTTCTCTATTGGTCTACCAAACTCGCCTGATACCAAGGCCGCTAAAGAAGTAGCCAAATTCCTTGGTACTAAACATCACGATATGACTTTCACCATTGATGATGGTTTGAACGCACTGTCTGATGTTATTTACCACTTGGAAACCTATGATGTAACAACAATTCGTGCATCCACCCCTATGTTTCTTCTCTCGAGAAAGATCAAGGCTATGGGTGTCAAGATGGTATTGAGTGGAGAAGGTAGTGATGAGATCTTTGGAGGTTATCTATACTTCCACGCTGCGCCAGATAAGGCCGCTCTTCACGAAGAGACAGTCCGCAGAATCAAGGACTTGCATTTGTCTGATTGCTTGAGAGCCAACAAATCGACCTCCGCTTGGGGATTGGAGGCTCGTGTTCCTTTCCTTGACAAGGAATTCCTCGAAGTATCCATGAACATCGATCCACAAGAGAAGATGATTACCAAAGATCGTCTTGAGAAGTATATTCTCCGAAAGGCTTTTGACACATCAGATGATCCAAGCGTGAAACCATACCTTCCAAAACACATCCTTTACAGACAAAAGGAGCAATTCAGTGACGGTGTCGGCTACGGATGGATTGATTCTCTCAAGGATAACGCAGAACTTCACGTTACTGACGAGATGATGAAGAACCCCAAGCCGGAATGGGGTTCTGATATTCCAGACACTAAGGAAGCGTGAGTTTCCTTTCCAATCTTAACAATGACCTTCGAAATACTGATAGAATCAATAGTTACTGGTACCGAACAATGTTCGATGAACACTTCCCACCATCTTGCGCTGAGAGTGTCTCGCGATGGACTCCAACCTGGTCTAAACAGACCGACCCCAGTGGAAGAGCGATTGCCATTCACAACGAAAAGTATGACGAGTAATTGTAATTTGAGGATTTGCTTCTCAACATTGGGTATTTTTTGGAACGTAAGAATGATGATGACTAATATTTCGACGATCTTTGGACTCCAATCTTGGACTGTCCGCTCTAGAAAGATGATTGTGGAGTTAGATATGAAATCATTGATAGATAGATAGTTGACTCCCCATGAAATGATAGAATATCTTATGCTTTCAATTGACGTTTCAAATCGTATTATCGTGCTTGGGGGTTGTATGTCATGAGTCTACTGTTTGTTATGTTTCGGTTTGGCTTGATTTGTCTTGGGCACCATGCCCTTCAAGGTTCGAATTCATGCCATTGAGAAACTGTGATTTGATTCCATCTTGCACTTGCTGAGAAATATATAGTATATTAATTGACTTATCTTGAAGTTCATTCGAAGATTGATTGTAATGTAGTGTTGCATCAAATAAAGATCTTTCGGTTTTATTTATAACCAAGAGAGGCATGATTTTGTACTTTGATTTGATTTGATTCGTAAAAGTAAAGAGAGAGGTAGGTATCTAGTAGATAGATATAGGGGTAGGTTAGTATGTTAGTAGGTTAGTACCTAGGTAGGTAAGATTTTATCATTTTTTGTTGAAGATGCGATCTGATGCGATCTGATGTGATGATCTATAGGGGGTAGGGAGTAGAGAATGGATGGGGGTAGGGGTTTGTTATATGGATGGAGATGGACGAGGCAGTTGGGAGTTGGGATACAAAATCAATACAACGAATGGATGACTCTTTTTCGAGATTTTGAATGCTGAGAGGATATTAATCGAATTTAGATTGGGACTGGAGGTTGGAATTGTGAAGAGTGAAGAGTGAAGAGTAAGGGATGGTTGTGGGGGTTGTGAGGGTTATAAGGGTTTAGTCTGAGAGATTGTTTGATTATTAAAGAATGTATTGATATAATACTTAGATCATACTTACTGTAAATAAGTCGGGTAGGTAGTCCTATGAGTTTGGTATATTATATTATCGTAAAGGAGACGGCAGGCATATAACCATTTTAGCCAATCGCAGACGCACGTTCCATGTCCGACTTCTGCCGCTTGGTTCCTCACGGTTCGAAATTCTTTAGGAACAAAAAAACCACGTCCTCAACTTTCAATCTCACTCCGTTCGTCCTTGTACAACTTTTCAAACTTCATTCTCTAAACCTCAACTTAATTCAGTTTGATCAATTCTTCAATCATGTCTGTCCCAGCATTCACCGATATCGCCAAGTCGTCCAACGACGTGAGTTCTCTTTTCCCCCCTTCCATTCCCTTTCCCCTCCCCATGTTGCGCATGTTTGCCAAATATTTGAAGCTAATCTCAATGTAAATAATTAGTTGCTCAACAAGGATTTCTATCACCTCAATGCTGCCGCACTCGAGGTTAAGTCGAATACTCCAAACAATGTCGCCTTCAAAGTGACTGGAAAGAGCACCCACGACAATGCCACAAGTGGTCTGGTACGAAAATAATGGGAAAGAAAATGATTTTTGACAAACGCTGATGCGACAGTTCTTGTGTGCAGTTGGAGGCCAAGTTCACAGACAAGCCAACTGGTATATATTTTGAGCAATTTATTTTACAACATTTTCCTCTGTTTAGTTCATGTGGTTTCCTTGTCATTAGACAACCCGATTGTGCACAGTTACTAATCCAGTATACCCACGGTACAGGCTTGACTCTTACCCAAACATGGAACACCCTCAACGCTCTCGACACCAAGATTGAGATCAACGACACCATTGCCAAGGGCCTCAAGGCCGAGATTCTCGGTTCCTTTGCTCCTACCACCCAAAAGAAGGGTGCCAAGGTCAACCTCCACTTCAAGCAACCAAACTTCCACGGACGCGCATTCTTCGATCTCCTCAAGGGCCCAACTGCCACCGTTGACGCTGTTATCGGACAAGATGGTTTCTTGGCTGGTGCCACCGCTGGTTATGATGTTCAAAAGGCAGCTATCACCAGCTACTCCGCCGCTGTTGGATACACTGCCCCCGCTTACAGCGCTGCCATCATTGCTGCTGACAACTTGAGCGTCTTCTCCGCCTCATACTACCACAAGGTCAACTCTCAAGTCGAGGCTGGTGCTAAGGCTACCTGGGACTCCAAGAACACCAACTCTGTTGGTCTCGAGTTTGCCAGCAAGTACAGACTTGACCCACTCTCCTTCGCCAAGGTAAGCAATGTGTGCACTTTTTATCCCCAACTTTCGCTGACACAAAGAAATTGTAGGTCAAGATCAACGACCGTGGTGTTGCCGCTGTTGGATACAACGTTGTTCTCCGACCTGGTGCTACCCTTGGTCTTGGTGCCTCCTTTGATACCCAAAAGCTCGACCAAGCTACCCACAAGATTGGCACAAGCTTTACATTCGAGTCATAGAGTAGAGTTGTTCGAGTTTTGAGAGTTAGTCGTACGATAGTAGAATAGAAGTGCAATTCTGATATCTTTTTCTGTGGCACGCACAGTACAGCATTGCAACGGGGTGACTATTTGTAATATAACCGACCGAAAGGTGTCCTTGAAGGATAGATAATTCTATAGTCTATATCTTTGTGCCAATATTATGTGACTGGTCTCTTTTTTGGTTTTGCCATATCTGTCACCCTCTCATAAACATACGTTGGTATAGCGACGCTCAAGGATAGCACCGCGCTGAGGATGACGAAGTTTGCGAGATTACTCCTTTCCCGATCCACCGGAATAAAATGTTCACTCATCCGACGCCGCCTCCTTCTATCCACATTATCATGTGTTTGTGTGTGTGCTCTTTTATCAAAATGTGGCACATCTCCATCTGGGCCCCAAGGCATCTGGCCCGTCCCCATCCCACCACCCGTTTCTGTATTCGGCGGAGCCTCTGCTCCTGGCGCACCATTATCCTGCGCAGCCCTTCTCTTCGCACTATGCTCTCCCCACCCTCCACTTCTATAAAAGCTAGGCGGCGGACCTCGAAATTGTGTCCGTCGTCGACTGAGACCACTAGCTGGTCTCCCACCTGCGGGACCACTCGATGAATATGAGCCTTGAGGGTGGCGATGCGCGGTTCCGTGGGTGTGAGAATGAGAATGAGCATGGACGCCATGTTCTCGATCGTAGGCTTGACGTTTGGCAGGAGTTCCAAGGATCGTCCATGCTTCGGAGATTCTTACAAAGCGTTTTGAGGCCGAGGGGTCGGTGGGGTTGTGGTCGGGGTGGTGGAGTTTACTGAGGGCGTAGAAGGATCTTGAGGGGGTGAGGTTAGTATAATATGGATATATGGGGGGTCAATTGGATGTTAGAAGTTGGAAGGTGGAAAAGGAAAGGGGGTGATGGTACTTTTTGATGTCGGCTGGTGTAGCGTCTGGGGCGACTTGTAAAATCTCGTAGTGATTCTGAGGAGCATCTCTATGGATAGCAGTGCTATGGAAAGAATATCGCTGTGGTCGAATCCGTGGGATTACAAAGGGAGAGGGGCGAAAATAGAGTGGCATTCCTCATTGTTGAATTGGGGAATTATATGGGAGAGGATGATGGGGGATGCAGAGAACTTTCATGAGAGCTTTGCATATGCTATGTTAAGCCTGAAAGGCCGGTGACGGCATAGACTCAGTTGTTGACAGGGGTGGGCCACTGAGCCACTAAGCTATTGAGCCACAGCATGACTAACCGAGATATTTGATCCCGATGTTAACCCATATGTGGGACCTTGGCGGGGAAATCAATTGTTAGATTTCTCTCTTTCGATGAGATACCGGGATCGTTCTGCCAACAGCTGGGCTTTGGTTATTAACACAAAAGTCGATTCTTTAAATTTGTACCATCGGAAGCAAGACCTGACGGTTTTGTCATCAGGTGATACAAGATGGCAGAGCAGGTTGCAGATGTGTTGAAGAATTTGAAGGGTAGGTAAAAAAGAAACCCCCCAGTGAGGGTCTTGTGCTGTTGGTTATTCGAGGGAAGTTTAAACTAACAAATTTTCCAGTGAAGGATCCCAATGCAGTGATGGAATCAGCAGCTGAGGCCAAGTCAAATGGAAATACACAAGCTGAAGCCGAAGATTCGGATGATGACGATGAGGAGCCAGTGAATGGGGAAGGCACAGGAGAAGGAGGAGCTAAGAAGAAGAGAAAGCGCAAGAAGAAGCCAAAGAAGAAGGCTGGAGCCAACCCTAAAGTCCAATCGGCGCCTCCGCGAGTTCTCTTATCGAATTTGTTTCCAAGCGGCGAATACCCTGTTGGCGAGATTGAGGAATATAGAGACGAGAATAACTATCGAACAACCAACGAAGAGAAACGTTATTTGGATCGCATGAACAACGATTTCTTGCAGGAGTATCGTCAGGGTGCCGAGATTCACAGACAGGTTAGGCAGTATGCCAAGGCCAATATTAAGCCTGGGCAGACCTTGACAGAAATCGCAGAAGGAATTGAGAATAGTGTGAGAGCTTTGTCTGGTCACCCAGGATTGGAGGATGGGGACAACATTGCGGGCGGTGTCGCTTTCCCAACTGGTGTCAATCTGGATCATATCGCCGCTCATTACAGTCCAAACGCCGGCAACAAGACCGTTTTAGCTTATGAGAATGTTATGAAGGTCGATTTTGGAGTACACATCAACGGTAGAATTGTGGATAGTGCTTTCACTATTGCGTTCGATCCCATGTACGACAATCTTCTGGAGGCCGTTAAACAAGCTACGAATACCGGAATCAAGGAGGCAGGAATTGATGCGAGATTGGGAGAAATTGGCGAGCATATTCAGGAGACTATGGAGAGTTACGAAGTTGAGATCAAGGGTCAAACATACCAAGTCAAGCCGATTAAGAACTTGAATGGTCATGATATTCTACAATGGAAGATTCACGGTGGAAAGAGTGTTCCAATTGTGAAGAGCAATGACCAGACCAAGATGGAAGAGGGAGAGGTTTTCGCTATTGAAACTTTCGGAAGTACCGGAAATGGTTATGTTCGAGATGATGTATGTACTTGTATGAGAACTCACTGGTTACATTTGCTGATGATCTATAGCTTGAATGTTCTCACTACGCCAAGGTTGCCGATGCTCCTAACGTTCCATTGCGCATTGCATCAGCTGGCAAACTTCTCAATGTTATTAACAAGAACTTCGGCACCTTACCGTTCTGTAGAAGATACTTGGACCGTTTAGGCCAAGACAAGTATTTGCTCGGCGTAAGTTTAGTATTCACTCACACTTCTAATATGGCATCTAACGAGATACAGTTGAACGCATTAGTATCCAGTGGCATCGTACAAGATTATCCTCCACTCGTCGACAAAAAGGGCTCTTACACCGCACAATTTGAACATGTAAGCCTTCCCTTTCGCCCTAATCTCCATAGGTCACTGACTAACGATAAATAGACAATCCTCCTCAGACCAAACTGCAAAGAAGTAATTAGTCGCGGTGATGATTACTAGTTAGCTAGTTCACCAAAAGAATCGAGATATCACTTTTCGCATTGCATGTATGATGATGGGAAAATGGATCGGGCATAGATTTTGTGGCGTTGGGGCTGTCTGAACATTTTGCTAGGAATTGAATTTTCTTCCGATTAAAAATGATCTATGGTGGATAAGTGGATGATGCTATTTGGTTATATTATATTTTACCATTAGTATGAAAATATATGCATTTGTGTAAATTCATTTAAGCCAGTGCTTTCGAGTTGGGTGTGTCTGTGATTTTTATGGTGATTGATGCTTTTGATACTGTTGTCGAGTTATCTATCGAGTCTTGATATATTGAATGATTGGTGATTGGTATGATATTTGCTATTTGGAGAGTCTTGTATAACAGTGCAGTGTAACAAGATATACCATGTCATAAGCGAGAAAGCCAAACTAAAAGTTTGAGTGGGGAAGGGTGAAGGGTGAAGGGAGAAGGGAGAAGGGGAAGGGAGGGGAAGGGTTAGTGTCATGTTATGTGCAGTTTGTGGTAGGTTGGGGTTTTGCGATGTTTGGAGTTTTTGGATGCTAGATGCTGGGTTTTGGTGGGATGAGGAGTGAAAGATGAGAGACGGAAAGAAACCACAGTGATCTAATGGGGGATAGTGGAGGAGAAATGGAAAGCGATAAAGTATGAAGGAGAAGAACTCCTTTTATTTTGTTGCCCGCCGGTAGAATTTCTCATTTCTAGGCCTTCTCACTACTTATTCGTGTAGGTGAGCAAGCAAGAATCTTTATATTTTCCAGATATGCGATAATAGGGGTGGGGCTTCAATTCCAGGATGGTTCTATAGTCCTCTTTTGGCTAATGGTTCTGGTTCCCATTGAAAATAGCTCAATGGTTGTATATCAATATGTTCCTGTAGAAAATCTGGGCACTACTTACGAGTAAGTGGGTACTAGCCATCGACGGTGATTTTTAATATCGTCGTGAGGAGTGGATACTAGCTAAATGATTGGGGTTTCGAACCCTATTGCTCAATACTTTTTGCCTTTTGCCTCTGATTTCTTCCCGGCAAGGAAGCTGAATCGGGGGGAAATAATCTCTATTCAATATGACAACAGCTTGAGGGCTCGGGTTTGGATACACTTTCGGTGGAATATCGATACATATAGACGGTTGGAAACAGTCTAGAAGTTATGCATTTGTTCTCGCGCATGAGTAAAGTTCAAAACTATGATTGGTTGTAAATTATTTCTAATATTAGATGCGATAGTGTCTATCTATATTTGTTCTTCCCAGTTTTTACTCGAGTATTTCTATAAGATATACCAACTCAAACCTCTTCTCTTATCCAAATGAGCATGGTATTTATTTCTAAACTAACTTAAGTGGAACACCGATGCTAATCCATCATTTCTTTATAGCGTGACTTCTGTGATAAATACACCTCGTCTACATTCTCCAAACAGTATGTTCCAGGTGCCAAAGAAGCTACATCGCCCACAGGCTTGAACTCCTTGGATCCGTAGGCATGTTTTCTAAGAGAATGGCGCTTGTTTTGTATCAAGCTAGTATGTTATCCAAATAGATTTATTTTGTCTTCACGAGTAGGAAAGAGTCTTATTTTTCAACTCCCACACAAAAATAAGCCAATTATATTCATAAAAAAATATCGTAGGAACAAAATCCCTCACCTTCCTCCTCCCCAAAAATCCAAAATGACAGGCGCAATAGGTCCAAATTACTTCTCCCGAACTACTGTAATGGTAGCACCGCCTCTCTAATGGAATGCTCTGTTGTCAAATTGATGATCCGAAACCCAAGGACCATAGCCCATAGAGCCACTCGTTTTCAGAGGCAGGTTATGTGCTATTCGTATGTCGAGAAAGGTATGATTTCCATGTATGTGTATATTTGTCCGGGTCAAAGGATCATCACATCATCATGGAGAGTGAGTTCGATTTGATGTCGCCTTTGGGAAGAACCCCTTTATCATCTACTGATCTCTACCTAGTAAAAAATAGGTAAATAGATTCGTAATAACATTCCCAATCATAAATTGAGAGTCAAAAAGAAAAGATTAGAATATCCAAACTTGAGAATTTTGCTGAGGTTCGCTTAGCGAGGATTAAGATTGATTGAATCTTCCGGTTATAACCTTATACTTATACTCGATAAAGAGTCCTTTTCGTGGGTACGAGCGGCAGTGTGGAACATTATGGTGTACGAAGTGGGTATTATGATGGGATGAGATAAAAATTGATAATGAAGCGGAGGATGGGGGACACCATAAGATGAAGCAAAAAGGGGGCTGCCGAATAGACGAGAGTCGCACCGAAATGACCATGGAAATGGATTCTATGTCTTGTGGAACAGCTAGTCAGTATGCCTCTATGACGTGGCGGACATGAAAAGACGTCGTAATATTCTGCATATCAGTAGGAAACGCAGCCGTATCACAGATACCTCTTGCCATATTTTGTAATGCTTGCATGATTATATGATATCAATGAGGCCACATCTCCACGCCAAATGTCAATATCATTGAATCTTGAATATGTTTGTCAAAATGAAATGCTTTATGACCCTGCTTGCAGTAAGCGGTTCAAAAAAAGCCTTATGCTTAGTAGTATGCTACCGAAGATGGATAGAATCGAACTATCGTCTCATACACTCAAAGTAGCTGTGGTAGTTTGACTCTTTTTCCTGGCGCGAAATCCGTTTGAGAGTCTCCTGGCCACAGCACACTTCGAGTATGCGTCTTTACCACTGGACCACATCATCTGTTAGTTGTTTGGTGGTTGATCTCTGTAAATTGCATGATATAGCATAGCTGGATGAACATGATTGTGCGATTAAGGAAGGTCTCCCTCCTCACTTCGTTAACCGACAAAATCAGAGGAAGAAACATGACTATCCGAGCCATAAGAATCAGATCACCAAGCAAAAGAATATTCAAAAGAAATGGGAATGGATAGAATCGAACTATCGCCTCATGTTCTAAAGGTGAAGTTACTACTCATAAGAGTTGCCCAAAAGACGCGTAACCAAGCTCGAAAAGCCCACTTCATGACAAGTATCTTACCACTAGACCACATTCCCTTAGCTTTTGTTGTCTTTTTTTAAGCTATGCCACTCTATTAGAGGCTAGCGATATGTGCCAAATATGGCGAGCAACCAAAGCAACAAATACCCCGCAGCCCCCGCAAACCCTCTTAACAGAAAGAAGGAGTGCGCCCCCGCGCCCCACAAAATACTCTCAGAAAACAAAAGAACATAGAAATAGACAGATTCGAACTGTCGCTACGTACACTCACGGCAGATCTTGGAGTTCCTAGATCCCGAAAGACTCCTGATGCGTCACAAGATCTAACTTTGAATCAGGTGCCTTACCACTGGTCCCTGGATCACATCCCCCTGGTTTTTGTTGTCATACCATTGGCTATATCTCATAACGAAGACTGATGGCATATACCATAGAGTTAATGAGAAAGAGAAAGAATTTAGCACTTCACCCCACATTATCTACCCTCTAGAAAAGGAAGCACTCGCCCCACGATGATTACTTGGTATTAAGTATCTGTACTCGAGTAGTAGAATGGAATAAACTTTAAGAAAAAAACGAGGATGGATAGATTCGAACTATCATCTCATGAACTCACGGTAGATCTGTTTGTATGTACCGTCATGATCACGAGTGATCATGGGGTGCATCAGAAGATCACACTAGGAGTCAAGTGTCTTAACCACTGGACCACATCCCCTGTTTCAGGCTATTTATTTGTTGATTAGATTTATCTGGATGTATAACAGGCAGGTTAAGAAGAGCTGATATATTTTTGATATGGAATTAGCAGAAGTAGTTGCTTTAAAATACTACTCAAGTACATACTCGAAACAAGGTTGATGAGTAGCTAACCGAGAATGTCCCACATTGATGTATGATCATCATGGGATTTGGACTTTCTATTTTTTTAATTGTTCATGATAAAGCTAATTGGTTTGTATGAATACATATTACAATTTAATATGTATGTATACTTATACGAAAACATTTACTTTCTCAAAAGAGATTCAAACTCTAATCCCTTCAAAATTTGATGGATAGATGTCATCTGGCAGGCAAATACACAACAATGCACTATGGCTTTCAAGTATCTTGATCGAATCAACTATATTGTGAAACATAATGGCCCGATATTTTCCTTTTTCTTTTCAATAAGAGTAATGACAGTCAATCCATAATAGTCATTCACAACTTCACATCAAAGTATATCTATCTCTTCACAGAGACTTGTAACAAATCAAAATTAGACTATTGGCTATAATCGCAGTACCATATCTCATACAAGGCAACAAGCCAACTTGAACTATAAAGAATATCTACAATTGATCATAATTTCGCATAGCAACAGATTTCATTTGTAATCTTCCAAGACCACCCCTAATAATTAATCGAAGGGTTGCGATCATCCATAAATCTATGCAATAGTATGATGACCGCATGAATTGATAGCTCTTCAACGGTAATCACTAACTCAGAGGTTGTTCAAAAATAAAAGCAGGAATAACAACGAAAAATACCTAGTGATGAATAGATCCGGATCACCGTGACCGGCCTTGAAGCACACTCATATGGTCTAGGAACCATGTAAAACCTTTACATTTTAGTGGTCTTTGTCCTCTTCCTCAACTGAGGCTTGTGTTCTACCACTAAGATGTATTTCTTTCGTTTTAAAATATGACGCCTGCTTATTTGAAGAGTAAAGGCCGTCCAATACTTCGGTTGCGGGTAATTAGTCTGCAGAATTTGGGGGACTTCTCGATAATGAAAATACTGGCAGGGGTTTGATTCATACATAGGTGCATCAACCCTACCATTTGATTGGGATATCAAAATACCTAAGTAAAAATTATTCAACGGAGAGCAGGTAAAAAAAACTTTCTATTCTATGTTCGAATACTAAAGAAATTCATATCACATAAAAGAATAGAACGACTTACATTGAAAGGTGAAGAGTAAATGTGGTGACTGATTCGAGAGTGGTATTATTTACTGGTAGAAGCTGCCGTAGCTTATATATGAGGCTCAATATCCAGTCTTCAGATTAAACGGCGGAAATTCTAGCCCTAGGCCTAAACTTAAAGTCGAACATATACCCAGAGCACGGCTTCTGATCGGCCTGGGAGGCAGAGTTTACATTCACCCCTTATGGTTTGTTTCAAAATGACAGAGTGGTTCTCTATCTGCCAATCTTCGGCTGTTTCATTTTCTCGCTTACGATAAGGGGGATTCAATGATCATTCAGGATAAATATTTGAGGATTAATCAACTGAGCATCATTCTGATTAATAGAACGAATCATTGCATTTTTCAAAACTGCTTTACTTGAGGTACTCAGCAGCCTTCAGTAAGTAGGCTTTTGTATAAAAGAACAGTATAGTGAAATTTGATGATATTTGAGAAATTCGAGAGTACTCGTCTAGTTTATTGAGAGCACTATGTGAGACATACAATACCCATTATCTCAACGAAAAGTCGAGTAAGAGTAAAGAGAATTACAGTCTGAAAGTTAGATTTTTGAAAGCTTTCATTTAAGACTCTTGGAAAATTGATGTAGATGTGTTATTGTGGGTGTCGACACGAAAGGTCATGAGTTAATATCATCTAATCATCATCTCTGAAACTGACAATCACGAACACCTATCCGATGTATCAAAACCTAGTTGTGATCACATAACACTCAATACTTTTATCAAAAATTAGATAGGTATGGGAAGGGTGGTAGTAGTGGAAATAGAATTTTGAGAGCAATCTTCTGAAATGCTCTATCACAACAAAAATCAGGAAACTTTTTCTTCGAAATACACCTCTTTAAAGGTTGATCTAGACCAAAAAGATTAAAATAAATCTATTGCAATTGCCCCCAAGCGATTCTGATCAGTAGTTGTTGTGATACTGTTGTCAGCACCCTAAAACACACATATATATCAAGATCTATTACAACTTAATAATGGATCTACAATTCTTTATATACAATTTCCTTTAACTCTAACGGATAATCTATATATTCGAAATGAGTGAATCCATTATAGAAGTATTGTCTGATATCACTATAATCCCGAACATATATCCAACGATTACTCTGGGTATACCCACTCAAACCAATCAATTGCCCTTGCCGTTTCAAACTCAGATGGATATATCCAGTCCTATCTCAGAAACTACTCAACCCTTCAAAACAGCTTTCAGAGCAAGCGACTTCAATCCTTTCGATAATCCATTTGCAATACAATTATCAAATACAGAATTTTCTGCCAACTCTCACTGCCCATTCCTTCTAAACAGGAAACGTAGTCCCTCTAATACTCTAAACAATCAAAATAAATATCTACAAACCAATACCAATCTAACTATAGCTAAAGAAGCAATCTTAGAAGCTAAAAACCTTATTATTACTGTATCTACTTTAGCAGTATTATACAATAAACAATCAAAACTCTTAGATCTCCTTGAGATCTTCAGAGAATATACCGAAAAAGGAAAACTTACTATTGCTTCCAATATAATCACTTCCCAAATCACTCACCTGGAATCAGTTACACGGAAAATCGAATCCCAAGCCAAAGCTCTTACTAAAGGCCCTTTACCAAGTATAATACCAATAAAAAACATCAAACCGATCTACACATCAATAACAAAAGAAGGGGAATGGAACCTTGTAACTAAAGGAAAAATCATCAAATCTATACCTGTTGAGAAAAAGACTGAAATCATTCAAAAACGTCTAATTCTAATCAAACCTGATATTCCAAATATCAATTTTTTCTCGCTATTAATAATAAGAAATCAAATAAATGAAGCATTTCAAAAAGCAGGAATTAAAGGTCCTATAGTAACAGTAATAACTTTGTCTGTTAATAACAATATGGTAATTACTACAAATTACCTATTCACATCTCAATTCCTATTAGAGAAAAAGACAATCTGGAATAATGTTATTGAATTCGAAAGAACTCAAAAAGATCAAGAATGGCACAAAGTCATTATTCACAAAATCCCTATAAAGGAATTCTCAGGAAGAAAAGGAATGGATCTTATTCTAAAGGAAATCAAAACCTTTAACCCTGATTTCAAATCAATAGAAACTCCTTTTTGGCTTACACCACTTTTCAAAAGAGCTAATCAATGGGAAAGAGCAATAATAATTGTATTTGCAACAAAACAAGAAGCAGAATTAGTTATTCGCAAACGATTGTATATTGTAGAAGTCAGTATAAGAGTAGAAAAGTTCTACAAATCCAAACCAAATATATAATACTATAAATGCTAAGGCTTTGGATACCAAGATATATATTGTAAAAGAGATCCTTCTTATAGACTATATAATAGCAAATATATTATAATAGAGTATCTCTGTATAGTATATAATATCAAAAGAAAGTATTATTAACATTTTGCTTCTAAATGCTTTAATTGCAAAGGAGATTATACAGCAGATTCCAAAACCTGTGAAATCTATCAAGCAATTCCACAAAAATCTTACAATACCAATCAATAAGTTACGCCAATATACGAATCCTTCAAATAAACCTTAATAAAAGTTTATAAGCTATAGAAAACGCTTTACAACTTGTAATCAAGCTTAATATCGATCTCATTATCATTCAAGAACCTTGGATCATTAAAAATGGAAATGATTATTCAACTTCAAGGTTCATTTCCCATTTCAGCTATACTCAATTACTCCCAAGATTCAATCCGAATATTCGGCTACACACATTATTATATATATCAAAATCATTTCAATCTATAATCAACCTAGCCGCTAACTCACCTACAGATCCAGATATACAAATACTCAATGTTTAGAATGAAAATAAAGTATTCCAAATTTTCAATATCTATAATAAAATAGATCAAACAAGAGAGAAAGGGTATATAATCGAAAGATATCTATTCCATATACCTATTATACAAGAAACAATTCTTTTAGGTGATTTTAATATCTATCACCTTTGATGGGACCCTTATTCCAACAAAAGCGGAAATGCCGATTGCCTTGTTGAATAGTTGGAAGATAAAGATCTTATGCTTTTAAATGAGCCTGGAACTAATACATATTATTGGATCAATCAAATCAAACCAAGTGTTCTAGATCTCACTTTTGCTATAAAAGGAATTTCAACTCAAATCCAAAATTGGCAAACATTTGCTGATATAGGATCTGATTATTCAAAGATCCTATTCGAGTTGAAAGAAAAAGAAATACAAAATACATCTAATATAATATTATTGGTTAAATACAATATAAAACTAACCAATTGGGAAAAGTTTGAATCAATACTAAAATCAGAATCCTCAAATTCCTATATTCTTTTAATTTTAGATTCAATAACTTCAATTGAAAAAGATTCATTGAATCTATTAAAGAAAAGAAACAATTATTTATTAATCCTAGATCAGGTAGTTAATAAGCTTATTAGGATTATCATAAAGGCAACAGAAAGATATATACCTAAAATCAGATCGAATAAAAAGGCTAAACCATAATGGACACCTGAACTGAAAAGTCTCCGAAAAAAGCTAGGAAAATCAAAACTATTGATTGAATCAAATTCAGAGAATTTTATCTTCAAGGAAGAATATCAAATAGTTAGAAATAAGTATTTCCAAGCTATCAAAACTGCAAAAAAGAATTATTGAAATGAATTCTTAGAAAAGGAAGATATACAAACTATATTTAAAGTAATGACATATACAAAGGATTTTCAAAATCAAAGAATACCGGATATTTCAATAGAAAACTCTTTTAAAGGAAAATACTCTACTTTCAGATCGACTCTTTTCCCACCTTCTTCTATTACCCCAGAACCACAATAAAAAAAATATAAACATTACAAAAAATGGGAATAGCCTAGCCTTTCTCAAATTAAATTAAGTAATACCTGCTCTACAAAAATACAAAGGAAAACCCCTGGTCCAAATGGAATCATTCAAGAAATTATTATAAAAATATATCAAACAATACTTTATATCTTTTTTACCTTATTCAGCAAACTACTCAACCTAGGATATCATCCAATATACTGGAAACAAGCTATCAGAGCTATTTTAAAGAAACCTTCAAAACCTGATTATTCAGCCCCAAAAGCATATAGAATTATTGTGTTATTAAATTATCTAGGGAAAATAAGCGAAAGGATTCTAATTCAATAATTAGATTATTTAGCAGAAATTACTCATTTACTTTATAAAAGCCAAATTGGAGATTAACAAAAGAAATCAGCAATTGATATAATATTACTTTTAACAACAGAAATCGAACGAAATAAACAATTTAACAAAAAGATCTTAATATTATTCATAGATATAAAAGGAGCTTTTGATTATGTTTCAAAAAATCGGCTTTTGGACATCTGTAAAAGGTTAAAACTACCTATAAATCTTATATCCTGGATCGCTTCATTCCTTCAACAAAGAAAGCTCAAATTATCCTTCAATAATCAAATCGAATCATTCAAACCAATTACTACTGGAATACCACAAGGCAGTCCAATTTCTCCAATCCTCTTCCTTATATATACTAAAGATCTATTTTTATCCAATTCAGTAAAATTCCTCTCCTATATAAATAATATTGCTTTAATTACAAATTTATCTATTTGGAAAAAGAATATTAAATCCTTGGAAAAAGCAACATATCAAATCTACGAATTAAGCGCAAAGAATACTATTCAATTCGATCTAGCAAAAACGGAACTAATACATTTCTCAGCATCTAAATCAGCAAAAGAACACTCAATCATATTACCTAATTCTGAAACAATTAAGTCTCAAACACTAATCAAATAACTGGGAATATAATTTGATCCAAATCTTAAATTCAATCAACATATTAATATCCGAATCACTCAAGCCAAAGGAGCCTTTTATCGAATAGCTAGATTAGCAAATATCAAGAAAGGCTTTAGTTCTAAAGCCTTAAGATAATTGTATATAGCAAGTATTATCAATATAGTAGATTACAGATTAATTATTTGGTAAAGAGGTCAAACTTATTTCAAGAATATAATGTAATCACTTCAAAACCTAGCCCTTCGCAAGATACTAGAAGTATTCAAAACAACCCCAATCCTTCCAATAAAGGTAAAAGTAACTTTAAACCTTCCAAAAATCAGATTAGATTCAAATATCAGGCAATATACATTCCGTTTAGCTAAACTTTTGTCAAATTATCTAATCAATATCGAAAAAGGAATATTAGCTCAATATCAAACTGATTTGGAGGTAATCCCTACCCCCCAAAGAAAACTATACAAGCCAATTCAATTCGATAGAATTAAAGAATCAATAAGTAAGGATTTTGATCCTTTCTTAATAAAAAAGATCATTTATTTCAACTTTCCCCTATAGAAAAAGGAAATTCTATTTAGAGTCAATATCAGTAATGCTTCAAAAGAAAATACTGCTACCCTTCATAATCTGATTTTCAAGTATAGAGATAAAAATACTATTTACATATATATCAATGCTTTTTCTACACAAGAAGGTATAGGTATTGGTGTAGATATAATTGCAATATAATCAAACAATCGAATCTTATATCAAAAGCAAACCAATATTGGTATAAATCAATTAGTATACAATGAAGAACTTTGTAGAGTTATTAGAGCTATTGAATATGCAAGTTTAATTGCTTGACACAGCGATAAATTCAAAATATATTTAGATAATCAGGCAGGCCTATACCATTTGAAAATACTATCAGATCATCCAGGACAATCATATCAAATACAAGCAATCAAAGCAGTCAAAGCTATTAAAGCAAAAGGAGCAGAGATATCATTAAATTGGATCCCAGGACATATATCAATAAAAGGGAATGAATTAGCAGATAAGCTAATAAAAGAAGTAATTACAAAACGATCTATCTCAGATGAAACTAGCTTTGGTTTACTAGATATAATAATCAAACAATACACTTCAGATCAATGGCTTTCCATCCTTAATAAATACGAACTTAAATCAAATCAATCCCCATCTACATACTCGAAGCTATTTCCATAGAAAATTGGATCTAAAATCAAATTACTAAGCGGAACTAGTCGAAACACTGCTAGCGCATACTTTCAATTCAAAATAGGCTATAGATATATTAAATCCTATTTATATCGGTTTAAATTCATTAATAACAAATGTATATATAGTAATATTGAGGCACCACAACACCTCCTTATTAGTTGTCCTATATATAAAACAGAAAGAAAAGAAATATTCAAAAATATACTATTATCCAAGATTACTATACAATTCCTATTATATACAAAAGTAGGAATTGAACTAGTTATCAAATTCATCAATATCACCAAAATTGCTACAAGGGCATAGCACTTAGCAAGAGCTTTTGAACAAAAAGAAATAGAGGAAGAAATAGTAATAGAAGAGGAAAAAGTAATAATAAAGGAAAGAGAGGATAGAAGGATAACTTTCTTATAACTCTTGATATTCATATTTTTTTATTATATACAACGTATATAATAAGCAGGCATTGGTCCCCAGCATTTGTTTTTACTTTCCCAAATCGAACATATCTATTTTTGTAAAATAAAAAGTTATCTGCTAGTGCCTATAGGGTCTAGCCGTCCTATATAGTCTTAGACTGAAGATGGATGTAAATTAAATCAATCAATCAATCAATTCTGAAGTGCTCAGAAATTCTTGTAGATATGCAACAAAAAGGAGTCTTGGCCTAAAATAAAGATGGGATGATAGAACTCAAATCCTCCTGGGGGCGAAAAATCATTCATATTTGTCTGGGCTAGACTATAAGGTCACTCGAGACACTTATCTTCGAGTAGGTGCGAGTTTTGGGTTATTGAATTTGGGATACTGAATCTTCTCATCTCACGCAATTTACACTACTCCCAGATAAAACTTATAAATACAACACAAAAACACTCTCCTACACTAGTCATGAAGATCTAATTCGTATTCCTCCCCACCTCACACCTCACACCAAATATCATTCCCAAAAAGATTGAAGTGGCGTACTGAACGCGGCTATCTAAAATAAACGCGATAAGCACTGATAAACGATACGCGTTTCCTAATTCGCGGCACTTAATTGGAGTTCTCCGCCCCATTTTAAACCTTGGTACCCCTGAAAAACTTAGAGAACTACCCACATGGCTTTCGAAACGTAGCGAGACGTAGTGGAATGGTAAACTCGAGCTCGTCAAGACAAGATCTCAACATTCTTTTACATAACCACACCACCCAAAAAAGTTACTCGCCCACGATACTCCCAATAATTGTGTGGCATAACGACATACAATCCATCATCATCATCATCATCATGCCACCAGTAGCCACATCTACAATAACGACCTCGACATCCAATGGATCTGCGACTCCACGATTAAGGGTTAACGGAGGAGGAGGAGGAGCAGGAGTTTCCGATTCCATTTCCGATTCCATTTCCGCAAAGAATGAAGACGATACTACCCCTTCACAGATTGACGTACAGGAACATGATTTCTTCTGGACATATACCGAGGAACCTCACCGAAGCAGACGTTTGGCAATTATCAAAGCCCATCCCGAGGTACTGATCCATATCCCCCCAATCCTCATACCTTTTCCCCATTAAAATCAAAACCCAAATACTAACTCCCCATGCAATAGGTAACCAAGCTCTGCGGTCCCGAACCCCTCACTAAATATGTTGTCCTGCTCGTCGTATCAATCCAAATCCTCTGCGCCTATCTCCTCCGCAACACACCGTTCCTATCGTGGAAATTCTTCCTCACTGCCTATATAATCGGAGCGACTGCAAATCAAAACTTGTTCCTCGCCATTCACGAAATTTCTCACAATTTGGCTTTTAAGAATGCGAATCTTAACCGGGCGCTGGCTATCTTTGCTAATTTACCTATTGGAATTCCGTATTCTGCTTCGTTTAGAGTACGTATACATATACCCCCCCTTTCCCCTTCACCCTTCCCCATCCCCAGAACTTTCCAATCGAAGAAACAAAACTAAAACCTCAAAAGCCCTACCACCTAACCCACCATAAATCCCTCGGCGTCGACGGCCTGGACACCGACCTCCCCACACGATTCGAAGCCCTCTTCCTCGATTCCCTCCTCGGCAAAGCCTTCTTCTGCACCTTCCAAATCCTCTTCTACGCCATCCGGCCCATCTTCGTGTACGCCGTCCCCTTCACCCCCATCCACATCCTCAACATCTTGACGCAGGTCCTCTTCGACATTCTCCTCGTCAAACTCAGCCAATCCTACAACCCCCTCTTCTACCTCATCCTCTCTGCCTTCCTCGCCGGTTCCCTACACCCCTGCGCCGGGCACTTCATCGCCGAACACTATGTATTTGAAAAGCAGCCGCTCGCCGCACGGGACCCCCAAACTGGCGTTGAGATCCCCGAGACATTTTCCTACTACGGACCTTTGAATTTCTTCACCTACAATGTGGGACTACATAACGAACATCATGATTTTCCCGCGGTGCCCTGGACACGACTCCCTGCGCTGAACGAGATGGCCAAGGAGTTCTATGCAGAGTTGCCCAGACACGAGAGTTGGATCTATGTAATATGGCAATTTATCTGGGATCGGGAGGTGGGTATGACGTGCAGGGTGAAGAGGAAGGAGGGGGGCCGGAAAGTGGGAGGATGGACGCAGCAGGAGGTGCAAGCTTAGGTTGGGTGTTTTTAGATGGGATTTCATTTCAGTTTGCGGTGCTCCTTTGAGTGCATGGGGGAATAATGACTATGAGTACTTGTATATATGAATATGAGATGAGGTTATAGACTACATTTCTCGGTGCATATATGCATCACACGTATCATATATATGTACATACATTACCATAATATCAAAAGTCTTTTCTTCGCGTTATAATTTGTAATGTAATTGGGATTTGGGCTTTGATTTTGATTGCTTAACTCACTATCGTTTCAGCACTACCTACTCGACCCCTCTTGCTACATACAGATGATATCGTATCACCAATTAAGCCCAGCCCAGCCCAGCCCAGCCCAAGGACCTTTTACACCCCTCCCCTCCCCTCTCCTCCCTCATACAAAATTACCAAGGCAGTAATTACATGCTATGTTGATAAACAAACCCCCTCTCCAATTCAATCACCACAACAAAAGGAAAAAAAAAACTTGGCAGAATGCAAAATTCGCAGAGAAAGCAATAGAATACAAGGGAGATTTGTAATGTGAAAGCTGTCAAGCAAAAAGGAAAAAAGGAAAATCAACAGGAAGGAAAGGAGCATTTTGGAAGAATTGTCGTAAATTAGAGGTTTCTTTTCTTGTACCTGTGCTTTTACAAAAGTACAAGAGGAGAAGAGGTCTAGAACCTAAGAAACCAGTACCTGAGAGTACCAGAACCACAGAAACAGCACCTAGGAGCACCGGGGAGAATCCAGTGTTGATTATCTCGCCTCGTGTTCGTCCTCTTATACAATAATGGAGAAAGAGGTGAAATGCTGTAACCCATCAAAGCCAGAAACCAGAAACTACAACCCAGAAGTCGGATGCGAGCAAGCAGGCAACCCAACCTTGGACTAGAAGAATAGGTATGCGAGTAGGAAGCTGAGCAAACATAAAGCCGCGACGATTTGTACAGGTACACCTTCTACTCCTTGCAACTTAGTAGCAATTTCATTAACCGTCTCATTTGACGTTTCTCCCTTTGCTACTTTTCTCATTCTCACACCGCCTTGTTCGGCGTAGGATGCGATGGTTTTCTTTGCTTCGGCGAGTTGGGCTTGGAGTTCTTCGACAGAGCTAGGGATTCCTGTTGGGGCGGTGACGACAGATGCGTTGCTTTCTCTGCCAACTGAGGATGAGGGATTGAAAGCGGAGGAGCGTGCATCGCCGAGGTTGCGGTTGCCGATCGGTTCATCGTTTACGCTAACGGAGGGTGCTGGGCCTGGATTGCCGGATACAACACGATTGCCAGTGGCTGCAGGGGTGAAATGTTCTTCGGGGGACGGGGATCGGTAGGCTGGAGGGGCAGTGTCGGGGGTTGAGAGCTAGATATGCTGGTGTTAGATAACTCCGTCCTCGGGAATGTCACACAAAGGACCAGAACATACCGTGCTATTTGCTCCATTAACGCCATTTCTCAGAGGTGTAAGTGCTGCTCCTCCTGTTGACTTTGGTGGTAGGAAAACAACTCGAATCTTCTTCTCCTGAATTTGGCTCTTCTCTGCTCGATCGACATGCTATATATGTCCCCCAGTCAGCATGAACTCCGTATCAGGAAGATCTCCATATAGTAAATATCGCGGGTATCGTACGCTCGAGGTTGAATCTGCGAACTCCTTATCTGGTGTAACTTCGACGGACTGAACTAGGAATTTGTCTTTGCATTTCGCATCGAGAGGTGGTTCATCCTTCATCGCCTGTAAAAGAACTGCCCCAATGTCATTAGCCCCAACCACGTATTTTCCTCGATCCAGATCGGCGCATACCAGTGACATCTATGCTTCTTCCTGGCTCCAGTTTACCAGAATTTGGTCGCACGCAGTATCTGTTCACAAATATTAGATCGATGCTTCGAAGTGTGAGGTATGGTAGAACGAACTGTTTGGGCGCAGTAGTCTTGACCTATTGAGAAAAAAGAGGTTAGAAATTATACCAAGCAAAATAATAACACAGCAGAAGATTTCTCTACCTTGAAAGCAACAGGAGTATGATTAGGGTTTCTGATTCTCAACGTTTGCGATACCTCCGTGGTAAAAGGACCTGCCACATGTTAGAATCACTCATCTCGTGTCCTTCAACCCCAAATAGATGTAGTATAGATGTAGCATACGATGAAAGCCAAGCTCTTGCGAATCGATCTCGACGGACATGATGGGCGTATTTGCACTGTTGCTTCAAAATTGTTGTTAAGGTTATGGATTTCTAAGAAGATATGAAGTGTATTTTAAGAAATTATTTATTTAGGATAGAAGTGTTTCGCTCAAGGGTGATTGATACCGGTATGTAATGACGAGAGTCCGAGTGACAAAGAAGGTGGATGGGGTGGTTGTTTGTCATTCCCTATTGGTCTGTAGTTGTAGCCAATAACTCAAGTAATTAAAGAGTTTGAAGTTGAGAGAAGAGTCTGGTTGGTATAGTATGTATTTGTAATTTTGAGGAATAGACAAAAGGTCAAGAAAGGGGTGAATTACTCTGTTTGATAACAATAATAACAATGGTTCCAATGAAGTAGTTAATTGTAAAGATCTAAAGATCTATCTCATTGGTTCATATTCATCAAGTGTACAATTAACTACTAGGTAGTTATTACTCAGATCTGGACTTCCTCGATCGATTCTCTAGTGTATTTTATATATACTCTATATAATCCTCTCTATAACTTGTCATTATATATACTTTATATATATCATTCAGAGGTTTCCTCGTTTCGCTAGAATATCTATCTATACACACTAGATGGAAATTGACATCATTGGAAGAATCCATAGGTATTCTACCAGTACATACAAATTTGTTCAATGTCATACCAGTCTTGATTTTAATCAGATTATAACAGTTTATGAGAAATTCAATCAATTGACATCAAACAAATTCACCCTATATCTAGTGTCTTCTAGCTCTGAAACTATACTGAGTACTAGGTAGCTCGGTTCAGGATCATTAATTATTAATCCACACAACCCTGCTCTCTCTCTTACATCCGTTATAACATTTCGACACAATTCACAACTACAATCCAAAAAGATAGAACCTTTAATTTACACTACACAACACAACAATCATGTCTACACCTAGTGACCTTCAACAGCTTATCGAAATGGGGTTTGATAAAGAGCGTGCTGAAATTGCTGTCAAGAAGACTGGAGGGTGTATGTATATATTCCAACTTCCATATCCTTGTTATCTATCTATGTATTCCCATATACTTATTATTTGTTACAGTAAACGGAGCCCTGCAATGGCTCGAAGATAATCAAGACAAGGAGATCGAAGGTTTACGAGCTTCAGAAGTTGTTGCACAGCCAGAGTCCGATGAGACCAATCCCAACATAGAACCGGCGCCGCTCAAAGAAGGCGAGGAGGCAAATTCCATGGTGTGCACCGATTGCGGCAAGAAGTTCAGATCCATGTTGCAGGTTCAGGCTCACGCTGAGCGCACGTAAGATTCACCCTTCGCCCCAATTACCAAGCATCACTTCACCTAACAATATGCACACAGCCAACACGAGAACTTTGAGCAATCAACCGAAGAAATCGCCCCCTTGACCGAAGAAGAGAAGAAGGAGAAGCTCGCGGAACTTCTCGCAAAGTCCAAGGAAAAGAAAAGCAAGCAGGCTATCATCGACAAAGAGGAGGCCAAGAGAAACGAGGTTCGTGTACTCCCATTCCCATGTATAGAATCGACTCCACATCTGCCCCTCCACATCCGCATCCACACCTACCCCGCACCACACTAACCTTCCAATTCTCCACAGCAAATCCGGCAGAAGTCCACCAAGGAAGTATCAGACGCAAAGGAGAAGCTCGCCCGCGACCAACAAGTCAAAGAAGCCCAAGCCAAACGAGCCGAGAAAGCCGCCGACGTCCTCGCCAAGAAGCGCATCCAGGAGAAGATCGCCGCCGATAAGGAGGATCGACGCCTCAAGGCCGAAGCTGCCAAAGCTCTCCGCGAAGGACGCGCTCCTCCCGTGGAGAAAGTTGCCCCTGCGCCTACTCCTGCGGCGTCGACTGGCGCGCCAAGAATCCATACCGAAGCTCGATTGCGATTACAGACTGCGACTGGGTCAATGACCAAGACTTACCCGGTTGACACGACCCTCTTCGAGATCTCTCAGCAACTCGAGGGCGAGGTTGGCGCGATTAGCAGTTTCACGACGACATATCCAAAGAAGACCTTCGAGGGTGCATTGGACTTCGGGAAGACTTTGAAGGAGGCAGGCTTAGTTCCTTCGGCAGTTTTGATTGTGAAGTAGAGGGTGTACAATGGATGGGCTCTGGCAGAAAAGCAATGGGGTACACGAAGATATATGAATGAGGGAGTGCATGGTTGGCGTTTAGGCGCGATGGCGTGGATTGCATGTATAGTGTGTCCAAAAGCATACACTTCATTTTGAAAAAAAAAACATTCGGGAGCTTAATATCTACTTGCATTTTTCTACAACTACTTTATAGGAAAAGAACAGCAATTCACAAACATGTCAATAAAAGCGTCTATAAATCGAAATAATTTTGAAAGCAAAGTGCCCTGTGATATCTTCAGCACCTTGGTAGTATAACCTAACAATTTAGCCATAGCCGTGAACATTCCATGAAAGCAAAATTCCTTCTTGCTCATGGTACAAGAAAACTCAGCGACTAACGCCAGCAAGAAACACCATTGGACACCCACCATATGAAAGTCCTTCGGCATTCCATCCCATCACAAACTCCTCTAATCCCAATCTCAATCACGACTAGACTTTTCATTATCCCATCCCCACTCCCATGCCTTGTGTATGTCTGTCGCACAACTAAAAATGATTTATATTCACGCTCCATTCAACCTCTGCCTCTTCGAATCACCCCCACTCGCATCTCCCGGCAACCCATTACCATTCGTCTGCAAATCCGTCAAAGGAGCTCTATTCGCATCTCCCATCGGTCTCTTCATCATCGTCGGCGGTTTATAACTATTCCTATTTCCCATACTCATTGGGCTCGGACTACCTGGCGCTCCAATTCTTCTCGTGGCATCTAATTGCGGATTTCCTAGGTTCATGTTTCGATTTCCAGCGATGACGGGACGAGAAGCCGGTTGGGGTTGAGCTGGAACACCAGTAGCAGGAGCTTGAGATTGAGAAGCTGGAATGGGTTTGAGATCGCGAGAGAGTGGTTTGGAGGATTTTTGATCAACGCCGGGGGTGCGACGGATGGAGGGAGATTCGAGGTTAGGGTTAAAGGCGGGGAGGTTGAGGTTTACGGAAGGGACTTCTGAATAGGGGTGGTCTTGGGGGAGGAATGTGGCGGCGCGAGCGGAGAAAAAGCCGGCGCCTGGAGGGGGCATTTCGTCGGTTATGTCGTTATTGCGGGATGGGGATGGAGGGCCGGAGGCTGGTTGGGGTTGGGGTGGGAGTTGAGGTCGGTTGGGTTGGTTGAGGACGCGGCCGGGGACGGTGGTGACGAGGTTGATGGGACGGTTGGGTTGAACTATATCTTGAGGGGCGCGAGCATTGAGTCCTGCTGCACTGCTTGCTCTTGATAGACCAGCATTAGGGGTTCTCGGTACCGGTGCTGGTGGACGATTTGGCTGAACCAATGGTCCTCGATTGGCTGGTGGAACTGGGGGTCCTGGAGGTCGAATTTGGGTTGAAGCTTCTGCATTGATCGGAGGTGCATTGGTACTATTTCTGGCATTGTTAAAATGAGGTGAATCAGTCCGTGGGCCTGGAAGAGCAACTTCATCCGGGTGTGAATTTGGATCATCAACATTGAAATCGGCATCGTCAAAGTCTATCAACTGTCAGCCATGCTTTATTTTATGTACTTGATGAACCACATACCGCCAAATTCATCATCTCCAATTAGTGTGTCGTCTCCTAATGCACTGTCAGTCGTAATTTTGCCACCACATCCTTCAGAACATACCTGATAAACTTAAACTCGCCGGTCCAGAACCCTGAGCCTGAGTCTTCTCTGCCATCTTCGGTGCTTCAATCTCCTTCTTCGCAACCTGTGGAGCAAATGTTGAATGTCTATGTAGATTCTCGACATCCCACCTCACAGGCTGCACCTTAAGCTTTGTAACCTTACTCAGATAATCCTTATCATAGATGCAATTACCCAGCACATTCCCAAAGTTTCTCAACGCCCTCTTCAATCCATCCGTCGTTCCCTCCTTCTTCGCCTTCTCAAAAGCCGCCGCCTTTCCCTTACAATTCTCAATATGTCCATACCCCACATCTTCATGAAAGGTACCGTCCTTTAACGTAACTCTCACGATGACTGAAAGTCCCAAACTAACTTTCATTGTTGTAGCATTCTCATCCACGAAATCTACTTGTGTCTCGATAATCTGACTCGACCAGCCATTGAATCCGAACACCTCGTTGGCAAGCTGAATACATTTCTCCGCCGCGATGTAGTGAACCTTTTGCCCCGATGGTCCTGCTCGCGATGAAATATATTCGGGTCCTAATTGCCTCTCTAGTCTACTTTGTAATGTGGCGATTTCTTGTGCTGTATATTCCGATATGCGCGGTTTAACTTCTTCAAATGGGTTCGTGACTGCTCGACCATTATGCTGGTCGCCTGGACTAAGGATTGTTAATGATTGCGCTGAGAAAACTCGTTTCATAACACTTACGCGGGCATTGTGAAAAAGAAAGCTCAGCAATTGTTTACTTATCGAACTTCATAGGGGCTGTAAAGTAAATTAATAATGGCGTCTTGTCGCGACAAAATCTATGTATTGATGGCGAAGGCACTTCACTCAAAGTCTCCAGCTCGCGTCATGTATCATAACACGCGCTAATCCACGACATCACGTGTAGATAAATGCATTTATTGGTTAGGTAACTTTTCTGTCTCATCAGCATAAATCAGATAATAGTAATTCAGAAATTCAAATGTGTTATCAGTTCTCAAAATGCTAACCCGTTGCTATGTTATGTTACAAAAGAGAAATTGACAAATGAAGTACGCCAGTTGAATTATTGGCACCTCCAAAGTATCCTCCACAAATGCACAAATGAAAATCCGCCCCTATAGTTCCCTAACTCCCCAACCCATGCTCCAGATGGACAGTAGAAGGAAATGGGGAATCTTCGTAATCTTCGTGACTGTTGTCGTTTGTTGAGTGCCATGATTAAAACAGGACGCCGATACGGTGAGATGCCATCTAATGCCCCCTAAAACTCATCCATCATCTTTTATGATCTCCTCTACCCCATATGTACGAATTCGCCTAGTATCAAAATGACCCGAACCAAAGAATCCGCCTAAGTTTACCAGAGACCTCCTACTGGCACACTTTGGGTAGTACCATACCGACCCGAAAGAAGTTGGCTGCGGATAGAATCTGTTTCTCCAGAGCCCATACCAGAATTACCTCCCATCCAACCAAGATTTGAGCTCAGTGCATTGACTGCCATTTGCATCTTTCCTCCACTCTGCTCATTATGTCTATTAAGCGTTTGGTCCCATTCACCAGAATGAAGCTGAAATCCTCCCCCACGTTTGGAAGCCTCACTGATCACCAAAGCCCAAGCTCTCGAAATCTCGTCGTATGCATTGTCCTTGTGATGTTTATGAGACTGACTATTCCAGTTCGGAAGATCGTGAACAATTTTGGTCGCACTATCAAGGAAGCTGAGGGATATAGCGGTTTGTTGTTCATTCGGTGGAAGGTAATGGGGTGTGAAATCGACTAAAGCATCAATAAGGTTTGTGAGCTGGTGCTTGACTCGATCGTAGGCATAATCCGATCCGGGGCTTCCGCCATAAGGGAAAGCTTCCTGCAGTTCGTTCTGATATTTAAAAAGAATACCGAGAGTCGATGCCACAGATGGTCTTGGTGCTGAAGTAACAATCTCCGAACCGATCTCTGGGTGTCTTTCGCATATTGTTTGAAGGACTGATCTCAACGACTGAGCATCAAGTGTTTCGAGAAGACGAGGAAGGCTAAGAGGACGACCGCTAATTTCGTTGGCCCTGATTTTCTTGGAAGGTCGGGTTATTTGCCGTGTGGCTAGGGCGGGGCTATTTGTAGGGGAAATGGACATATTATCATCGAATCCATCGTCGTCGGCTTTTCGTTTTCGACTGCCCATTCTGAGATTTGTGTGTGAAGAGACTGCAATTAGTTATCAGTATTGACTACGAAAGGACATGAAGGGGCGGCGTTTCCTTACTTGGGGTACGGATGGGGTGAGGTGATGAAAAGATTGATGCTTGAGATGGAAGCAAAACGTTCATCTTCGACCGTAGAAAAGATATTGGTTCAATCTTATTTCCAGCTTAACCGATACTTTAATTGCTGATTGTGTTGGAAGGATATCTGCTTTGTGAGAGGCAAAAATTGTCTTTCGTGAAGATGCAAGAAAGTTGTCGAGATTCGTTGTTGATGATTCGGGTAACCAAGACTACTATCTACTAAGAGGCGCTAGAATAGCTCCGACGCTAAGTACTCGAGTATAAACCCATCATCTATGAGCAGCAATAAGAAAAAGATACCCGCAATAATAACTTGTGGATATACCAATAACTGTTATTTATGAATTTCCATGTGTTAATTTTATGATATAAGTGGAACCAAACCAAAGGAAGCTATTACTCATAAAACCATATAAATTCGATCCTTTAATATAAAAAGAAGACGATATGATATTATAATTAAGCTTTTATTCACATATGCTGTACAACCATACCATTCGATCGAACCCCACAAAATTGGCTGCATGCATTTGATCCAATAATATTCCTTCCTTTATTATAACTCGAGTTATCGATTATCCGTAGTAAGGGGGGATCTATTATAATACGGGTAAGTAACCACAGTCTGTCTTCTACTCTAGAACTATCGAGCTTCTACCGAGTCTTACAATTGTCATTTTATCATCATTAATGTAAGATTCCTTTGCTAATATTGGGCGGATGATCACTATATCTCAAATTCTTACCCACCACCACCATCTAGCGGCTGGGAATTCAGAAGTCTTCTGGTTGAAAGATACTGAAACCAGATAGATAAAGAGATATTGGAAATCGATTATCGACATAATAGCTCTTAGAGTCACTCAAACAACGCCACAGAATCTGTCCATCTTTCTGTTTGGCAGTGATTTCAAGTGGAATCCTGACTCCAGCTTCTTCGGCGATATGTTATATCCCTTTAATGATGTCGATATTTTGAAAATTACCGCAGATCCCTTGGCTATGCGAAAGTACGGCTCTAGCGAGTATTCGACTTTCTCCTGACCACTAATGCTCCACCTCCGTGAGCTCTTATCTCATTCACATTGCCTCAACCATTATAGTGGCTTGTTGAAAATTTGCGGATTATTCAATCAGCCCTACCTTCAAAAAGCATACTTTCTGGGTAGTATCGATAGCCATGCAAGCTAGGGAGTAGAGATATGGAGGTTACTTCTTTACCACGCTAAAAGCAAAGAACCTAAAAATTATGATCAGCAATCAAATAATAGAATCACCTACTCTCACAATCCTTAAACTAGCCAAAATCCTCACCAAGCCATACCGATCCCAATCCCAATACCATATCAACACCCTCCCCTATAAAAGAACATGAAAAAGGTAATAGCACTCAAACCCTATACCCGGTACTGAGGGGAAGATAGCAAGCTGTTATATTCCGATATACTCGTTCAGTACTACCGCCATTAGTTGTCTATGAAACCATTGCACTAACGCCGATGAATGTATGTGACTTTGTACGGAAAGGAGTCTATGACCACAACAGACTTCAAAGTGCTCTGTGATGCTCATCTTAATGACTTCGTTCGGCGTCCTTCGTAATTCTGAAGATATTACGTACGGTCTTCTGATATGGTAAGTTATCAACTATATGACTTCTCTATATCATGTGCCTAACTCGTCTTTAGCTTATTTCTAGAAAGCGGTCTTTTGTCTGGAATAGTTCCTCGATGCGTGTAAAGAAATACCGGTTCGGCTCTCTATATGTCACTGTTTTCTTCACACCTACTCAATTAACCACTACTTACTTTGAAAAAAGCTTTTACTATGCGGAACAGTCCTTTCAACGATTGTTTTTCTCAAGGGATACTCCCATGTACTGTCCACAATTGAGGTCGTAAAGATCGAGATGCCAATATTCCCGTCTATTGCACCTATATTCTGGCTGCTTGCGGATGCGCTTATAATATTTGATACCATGATGCACTCCCAAGATCTGACGAAAAGCGCTCCTTCAAGTGTGTATCGTATCATGTCTAAAGCTCAGATTAAAAGGCTTTCAGCAGCCTACCATCTATGAAAAAAAGTTCGAATATGTTTGCACATACATCACCAACTGTCGGAGTTCCATCGTTTTCGGGATATCTATATTTCACGGCCATTAGACACCAAATTACATGATATCACAGGGTAACACGAGGAGGAATTTGGCAAGGGCTAGATATAGATACGGTTTATAGCAGGATACGCCCTTCAATCAATTGATTCGATTGACATTTCAAACTCCAAAGTTGTTTCAAGCAAGCTTCTATACATATACACCGCTTTCTGGTGGCCCGGAGGTCATTAGAAATTCAACATGGCGTTCGGGTTCTATATCTTGGCTCTATAGCTAGCTACGGTGCCATTGGTGATAAAAGATTAGTCTCTTGATTTCTCAATGTTGCACACCATCATCACTACCACAACGGTCTCTTGTCACAAGCCACCAAGAGGATATCCATGGCCATGTCATCAAATTATTGTCTCTGACCCTGTCGAACATCGATAAAACTCAAGGCCTTCAACCAATTCAGCTTCTCCCCAATTCTAACTCTCAGCCACGATTTCAAGCCAAACTAAACATTTCCAACATCCATCTGAACTCCAGCATAATCCTGGAATCAAATCTCATCCCAAAGCTCCCATTTACTCTCCTTTCAAGACTTTCTCCCAACAACCCTCCTCTTTCCCAAATGAAATGCCTCATCCTATATACTATATCCTATCTCCCATATACGTCTCCTTACCCTACAGCCCTCATTCCCTTTCCTACTCGACACTACATTGCCAATCCCCATCACATCTCCTATCCGACCACAAGTTTCGCTCATCCCCAATACTCGATCAAACCCTAAGAAAAGAAATCAAAGCCTCGCCGTCTGTAACCGCTCAATGATCGTACTCCGTACTTCCTTACATCTCTCAATCTAAAAACAATGAGCTAGACGTAAATCAGAAGGAAATTTCAACGTTCGGATGATACAATACACATAATTTCAATTTAGGTAGGTCCCTAGTCCTAACATAAATCTAGGAGGACATTGGTATGGACCATATGAAGTAGTACAAATTGCTATCTATACCTTTCTATATTTTCCGCATTTCACTCGCCGCATCCGGGTGCGCATCCTCATCCTATCCCATACAGACTACAGTAGTACTCTCCTCAACTCATCTCCACTCACTTCACTTCATGTAAAGCCACCTCACTTCACTAAAACTTCCATCTCATCCCGATCTATTAACATAAAACCCCCCAAGAACTCCAAGTATCTCCTTGTCAACATCATATTCACACTCACTCGCATCACCATCAAAATCCACATTCAATCCATACAGAATCTCCAGCAGCTTCTCAAACGACAAGTCTTCGAATCTAGACTACAGCCCGAACTTTTAGGAACTCTACGAGTCCTTTCTTTGTCCATTGAACCCTTTCATTCTCCTTCCTCCATCTTCCAATTTTCATCACTGTATTTCAATCCCTTTTTTTTATTCGGCTAAATTAAGATAGTCAGTCAGTCACCTACCAATTTCTAATATCTACCTCACATGAGTCACATCCACCTCACATCCCTTCCACAACACTTCGACAAATATACCATACCATGCCCCTCCATACGTATCCCCTCATTCCTCACAATCCAAGCAAAAATCTCCATCCAAGTCCTCTCTTCTCTTTTCTCTAGATCATAGTTTTCCAAACCCAACCCGCTAAACTCCACTTCTCCTTCCTCTTCCTCATTACACATCTATATCTCTCGTCATCCCATCGATCTCTCTTTATTACATTCTTTTCCACTCTCACTTCTCCATCATATACCCATATCTCTCACCTACCAATTAATCCTCCTCCATCCCATCTCATCCCATCCTCATCCTCATTCCCATCTACACCTCTCACCAACCCACACAACCCAACACTTCCATCCCATCCCATCCCCTTCACCATCAATCTCCCTCCTTACCCATCCCTAGTCCCACGTCCAACCCACCCCCCTTACTACAAACCATCCCCCACCATACACCACATCACAACCCACAACCCACAATCCACAATCCACAGACATCTCTCTGCATATAACTAGAATATAATCTAAATTGTTATACTCGTATTCGCTGTAAACCTTTCATTTGATTATTTAATTTGATTTAATTCATTTAGCATTTAGCATTTAGCATTTAGCCTTTGGCATTCAGTAATTGTCATATCATGTCATATCATGTCATACCTCATTCATTACGAACAACGGATATCTGTAACTTTTTACTGTATAATCTGTATTTATATAAAGTCTACTCGAGTATATATGTTATACATAAAATCCAATGGATGTCAAGTGACTGCTATCAGAATCAAAATCATGCTTTGGAAATGCCAAAGAACGAAAGGATCATATTCGTTATCTATGATCAGCATCTAACATATATATTTATTGCATTTAATTGGCTTGCTTACCTTACCAAGCATGATAAGGGAGAGGTTTGAATTATACATTTCGTATTTCACATTCAGTCAGTTCACAATCAACTTGCAATGTAATTCTAGTTTGACATATGTGACTTTTCAATATGTTTTCCAGAAAGCTATGGAATGGCCAATTATTACCCTGGATCAGGTCCCGCTGCACCAAGTAATTTTTCGGAGATATGTACAGTTGATGATCGCGGATATCTGCTTTATCGTCCAATATCTGATCGAAATTTTAACCTCCTTAATGCTCTTCGCTGCCACCAAACAAACTCCTCCATTTTCTGCACTTCTTTATCAGATTTCTGCCACAACCTCACATGCCGTCACTTTATCATCCATAGCCTAAACTTATCGCTCTGCCAAGCTCTTATTTAGTCTGGCTTGGACAGCTTTCTGTTGCGCATTCAAGCGATTGAGGAGAGGTGATAACGCTGGTCGATTCATAGTGCTTCCGTCATTATGGCGAGAAGGAGTGAAGACCGGCGCAGTTGCCTTCAATGTATCTTCGTTGTCGGAATCGGAAGAACTTCTATCTAACATTGTAGGTCTAGGGGGAAACGAAGATGGACTAGACGGTGTGAAACCTCTCACACTTGAAGGAGAATATCCTACATCAGCAGATGTCAATTTCGCAACAGATGGACCGTGTGTTCCAATTGGAATACCAGTTACTGCCTTGGGGTTACTTGTGACTGGACCTGTCACTAGAACAGCTGGGAACACAACATAAAGGGGCTGTTGATGCTGCATGCGTTGGCCAAGATATTGTTGATTGAATCCTGGAGAGTGATATCCATGTGAAGTTTGTCCTTGCGTACTGGTATACTGGTTTCCATGTTGTAAGAAGTCTCCATATGGTACTTGTGCTTGCATGGCAGGATTTTGATGATTATTGTGAGGAGAGAATACTCGATGTCGATGATGTTGCGGCTTTGTTAAACTTGGTCGACCGTAGCCCGTCGAATTTGATTGCGGAGTACGAGATGCAGGCTTGAAGACGGCGTCTTCAGGGGTTGCCCATATTGATGTCGACAGTCCGCAATTACGCTTCTTTTCGAGGATCTCTTCAATAGTGGGACTGATACTGCGTTCCGGGATCGGCAAACCATCAATTACTATATCATTATTCTTCTCGGTCTTGACGTCCAAATTGCTCAGAACTTGGGCAAGTCTGTCAACATCTGAATTTGTTGCGGTATGTCTTCTTCTGATTGGAAGCTGGTTTTCAACTTTGGATACGGTCTTTTCCTTTCTTGTGACCATGTCGTACGCAACCGGATTAGTCTCTTGATAACCAACAGTCTTAGCCATTTGGTTTCCAGATATGTCAACAGTGACCGAGGCTGCAGTTCCGACAACAGTAGCAGGAGCTTCTGTCTGCTTCACAACCTTAAATTCAGGTATCTGTTTAAAGTTCGAAGCATTGTCGACTTTAGATACTGATTGAGTTAGCGGGTTTGTAGGGCTTTGCTTTAAAACAGACTTGTGGGAAATGGTCACAGGCATGGGCTTTCCAGATTCGGAAGTAGACGCAATATCTACAACTCCGTTCTTGGGAGCTTCAGGGCTTTCCTCTTTGATGGACGTTTGTGTTTGCTTAGACGACAGAGATGCTTCCCATAAGAGAGTGTCATGCACTTGTGTTAATCTCAAAGCTGTTGAAGATTCACTTGATCCATTGGATGATTCTTGTCTCTCAACAACCTGACGTGGAGGAGTATTATAACCAGACATACCACGAAGAATGGCTGCTTGACTCACGCCATTTGGAGTGGCGTACCTAGAAGTGCTCCGACCTCTATTTGTTGGAAGTACAAGAGGACTAGTATCTCTGCCAGACTCTGCCTTCAGTTTTACCTCGCTCTCCGCAGCAGTGGTAGAACTCTTTGGATTGTTGTGAGTTGTAGCCTGGGAAGCAATGAAGGATGTTCCGCTAGACTTATCAGACAAGCTCTGTTGACGGGTATCAGCTGTTGATTTGTTGAGATTATCTTCGACAGAAATACATGCAAGTACATCGTTCTTAATGCTTCCTTTGTTGCCTGTGGTAGTAATTTCCTTGACTTTAGTGATCGTTGAGGATGTATGATTACTGAGAGTACCACGGAATCGAGCTTTCCATTCCGCAGGGGATATCTTGGAAAAAGGTGTGCCATCTCCTTTACCAAAAGAGTCTTGACGACTGGTAAGCTCTGTTGAAATGTGATTAGCGTTGTCATCAGACAATGATTCTGGTGTAAGTCTTTTTGGCTCCGGTATCTGCTTCTCGATAGATTTATCTTGTTGGATGACCTGTGGAACTTCTTGATTGCTAGCTGTGCTTGCGAATCGAGTCTTTGCAGAGGAATGGGCTTTTGTAGCAGTATCTCTATGTGAGTCCTTGTACTGTGATTCTCGACTCCTACCGGCAACAATTCTCACACCCGAATCAGTAGTTTGAATGATGTCGGCTGATGCAATGCCTCTCTTGTAACTAGCGAGGTATTTCTCAAGAGAATCTCTTGCAGCAAGTACTTTTGTGGTATATGTAGCATTTGGTCGCATCATGAACATTTCCTCGACTGAATAAGCTATTCGTACTTGTCTAGGAATGATATCAGAAGTGCCAACAGACTTGATGACTATGCCAGGCTTGACAGCTTCGACGGGCTTGATATCTTCAACAATTTCAGGCGCCTGTACAGAATTGAAACTCGTATTAAAGCTGGCAGTTGCTAATTGGGTAGCAACCTGAAGATTTTGAGCTTCCTGAGCTTTGTCGAGAATCTTCTTGGAAATTTCTTTGGTATAGGTGTGAAGAAATTCCGCAGGAAATTGTGATAATGTTTTAGACTTCTTGAGAAAGTCTGCAACAAGTTCTTCCGTGACCGTCAATATGGGCTTCTCAGTTGAATAACAAGAGGATGATAGTCCACCACCGATAGCATTCTTGGCACGTTCCATGAAGTGCGGATCATTTTCAAGCCCTGTTCCCTTGGCCAGCTGATAAACATGATCAACAAAAGAACCACCGTGGTCTTTATTCAGAACCTGGAGTGTGTGACTCAAGATATCCCCTTCCATCAAGCTCAAAAGGTCTTGTAAAGACGAATACGTTTCAACTTGGTCATCCTCGAGTTGATTTTCCTCTTCCTGAAGTGAGAAGAGGGTCTCTTCGCAATCGAGCTCAGCGAGATCAGCATATGTAGAACTGCTGATTATGTTCGGAAGATACGTTACATCGTTTCGCGATGTAGTTTTTGACGAACAGGAAATTGTGGACGATGGAACGGGAGATAGAGGCACACGTGAACTCTGCCTTCCCTGTTCTGAGGATTGAGATGAGCATCCATTACGTCTCAGCTCAGAAAGTGTGACAGTATGGCAATCAAGGAAGCCCTTGGCTGGACCTGGTAATTGAAATATGAATTTCCAAGTGGGTGATTGTTCTGTTGTAGGATCTGCCCGGTATGTGAGGAAATTTGATTGGACCTTGATTTCCGTGGTCTCCGTCAGTAACTCGCTGAGAACAATATCGCCGTTGACTTGAAGTTCGAGAGTCAAAGGAGATCTTTCATCAGATTTGACGAGTCTCACAATCCCAGGTTTGTCCAGACTGTTGTTCTTGCTGTACTTGACGTTTCTCTCATCTACTACAGTATGCATGACGAATGGTCTACGCTGGATTGATACACTATCTGTTACTAGATCCAGATGGGTGGCAACAGTACCAGATTGAAAAGAATGGTTTGACTTGGAAGTATTCGTAGGAATGGCTGATGTTCCAGATCGAAGAGAATAGTTTGACTCCGAGATATTCATACCAACGGTGGGCATGACTGATTGAGCAGAATTACTTGACGCGGATATGCTCGTAGAAATCAAGGGGGCAGCAGATTGATCATGATGGTTTGGCTCGGACGTGTTGACAAGTGTAGCAGAAGATGGTGCCCATATCGAACTCTCAAGACCATATTGTGGTTTCAAGCTGGATGCTGATGGCAGGACATTGTCAGTGTTGAGCTGGGGCGCAGTAGGAGATGGCGCCCATATCGAACTCTCAAGGCCCTGTTGTGGTTTCAAGCTGGATGCTGATGGCAGGACATTGTCAGTGTTGAGCTGGGGTGCAGCAGGAGATGGTGCCCATATCGAACTCTCAAGGCCCTGTTGTGGTTTCAAGCTGGTTGCTGGTGGCAGAACATTGCCAGTGTTGGACCGGGGTGCAGAAATAACAGGCTCCGCAGCTCTTGTAGTCGGGCTAGAGCTGATATTAGCATGCGAAAGGAAAGCTGCAGAGGAGACGAGCTTGAATTTCGAAACTGTGGGTCGAGTTACTGCTGAAGAAGCAGCTCCAGTCACTGCATGAGATGCAGCTCGAAGAACTGGTTTCGCAGACCTGGGTGCCGATGAAGGCATCTTGACAGCACGACCTTCCGTTCGCATCATTTCGCTGGATCGCAGCATTTTGCTGAACTCAGCCTCGCGTTGTAAACGAGCAATACCAGAATCAACTGCAGCACGAGATTTGGCACTACTTCTAGTATCATGGGAATGGGTTTGACTGGTGGCTTGTTAGTTCAAGATAGACAATTTTATGTTGACGGCAGCATACCTAGATCTCGAATGATCGAAATTTCTGCCTTTTGCTGCCAAATTTTCGCGACCACCCACAGATACATGGCCACCTCTGCTCGAAGCGCCACCTCGACCGCGACCCGCCGAGTGACCACCTCTCCCACCATTGCTTAGTCCACTACCACCTCTCCGAAGTCGATACAATTGTCCGCCGGCGATATCGCTAAGGTCTCCAAGACCAGGCTCGACATCATCAGGACTGAAGTCTAAAAGAAATGAGTCAGCACATAGACCAGTTCAAGCTTTTGGCAGTTGATCTCACTTTGCCAAGCAGATGCAGGGTTCTCTGGTCTAACACGCTTGGTGGTGGATGTCATTGGTACCATTGAAACATCGGCAGCTCTATCCTCGAGTGGTAAGGCATCTTTGCGACCAAGACCAAGCTCTTCCTAAATGAAGATTAGCATTCTATAAGTTCTACGGACGTAGTCTGGTGTAATGAAATGAGCGAGTGTGTGGGAATTTACCATCATAGCTTGGTGTATTGCCTCCATCTCAGCAGCTGATATCTCTCTTTCCGTCGGCTCTCGGCCATATTCACCATTTTCGTCCATCTTAGGAATGGATGAATTTGTTCCGAAATGATCAGAAACTAAGTTTGGTGGAAAAGAATCCCGACGAATCCAGGACTTCTGTCGTATTATGTGTTAGCGATGTACGTTGCAAAGTGTAGAAGCGAAAGAAGTAAATGCACATGAGGTGTCTGTAATGAGAAAGTGAATCAAATGTTGTAGGAGGGGTAGGTAAGGTAAGATAAGAGAAGATAACATGCTGGTGCTGAGCTTCGATTTGAAGGATGAGAGAGCACCACGGTAAGGACACACAAGGCAAGATACAGAAGTAGCTGATTACAAGATAGATGGAATGAAACAGAACGAGGGTAAATTTGATGATTATAGACGGAAAGTGAAGACTATGTGATGTAGGAATATTTGAAAGAGAGTGAGAAACTGAGAGCGTGCGTACCTTGACAATGAATTTACGATGCCTGCTCTTTGGCAAGCCTTGAGTCAAATACGAACGAAGACGAAGAAAAGATGGCGGCGCTGGATTGAGTACGCAAAGTAAAGACTAGAGGGAATTTTGGAAATCAAAAAGATTACTACTCGTATGTGTATGAAGGTAGAGTTGAATGATAACAGAAATTAATCAGAAAGGAAGGTGGATTGGAAGAGGTTGAAGAGGATGAAGAGGCCGGAAGAGGTTGAAGAGATTGAAGAGGTCGGAAGTTGTTTTATTTGTGTGCTTGCGATCCGATATTTTGAATTTCCCTCCCTTCTCAATTAGCTAAGTTGCTAGGAAACCAAACTCGGTACACAAGCAAAGTAAGCTAAGCTAGATTAAGAGAGAAAGTAGTTTGCCCAGACTACTGAATGAATGAGAAAGTGAAGTTGAGATGAAAAGGAAAGAGCGAAGGAAAGAAAGGATGCCTACCTAGGTAGGTACTAGGTAATGTGATGAATTAATGCGGGGTACTAGCAAATTGTAAATGAGCAGCTTCATTCTCCCATTACTATTACTTGTGCTGCTACTATTTACTACCTTTACAGAAAAAGTGCAGAAGGAAATATGTACAATGTCTGTTATGAGTGTTTTTATTTTGTTTAATTCTCTTTGCCAAAGATGCCCTTCCAAGATACCATTCCAAGCGTAAGGATACTAAAGACACTTCTTTTATCTCTTATCAAGCTTCTATTTCAATACAGAATATTCTAAGCTTGTGGTGATATACATACTCCAACTTCACCTTGAAGTACATCTACCATTCTCATTATGTGAAACTTATATTCTCGTACTTGAATATGGTTGCATGTCCTGAAGAGTAATAAATGTGAGCCCCTTCCCTTCGAGAGACAGACAAGCCAAGTCTATGATTGGGTCAAAAGAAACAAAAGAATTTCTGAACTTTCTATCATCCCAAATTCACTACATGAGATGCTTTGGTAGATATCCAAGAGTTGGGACTGTACACTTAGCATCTAAAGGGAATGAATGATTCATACTTGATGGCTTTTTCCTTCATGACTGATCCTCTGTCCAATACTGACTGACACTTTTAGTCCTTTCAAGTCTCGCAATAGTGGGGAATGTATACATAGCATTCAAGGGAATGGTCGATACTTGATGGCCTTGGGCCTTGGGCTTTTTTCAAGACTGATCCTCTGTCCATTACTGACACTTTTAATCCCCCCCAAGTACCCCAAAAAGTAGAATTAGAACTGCATATATGACTTTCAAGGGAATGATTCATACTTGATGGCTTTTTTTCTTATTCATGACTGATCCTCTGTCCAATACTGACTGACACTTTTAGTTCCTTCAAGTATCCCAAAAGTTGGGACTGTATATACAACATTCAAGGGAATGAATGATTCATGCTTGATGGTCTTTGTCCTTGGGCTTTTTTCAAGACTGATCCTCTGTCCAATCCTGAATCTTTTCATTTCCTCGAGTACCCCAAAAATTTAGACTTGCATATATAAACCACATATTCTTGGACTTGTGCCAACATCGCTATCACTTGTGATATAACGAGCTATATATAAGACTCTCTTTCCAAGAGAACAAGCACATCTTGAACGTTTTGAAGTCTTGGATCACAAGTGTGATGTTGTTGAGGTGTTTCTACAAAACAGGGGAGATTTGATCGGAAGCTTTCAGAGTTGGGTGATGTCCAAAAGCTGATATGCGGGGTGATTTCAAGCCCCTCGAGCCGCTTTAATTTCAGAATGTTGTAACTTATACACAAGTGGTTCATAATACAGATAAAGTCAAAGCAGCATCCCGATCCTATCTCCAATCGGCTGCCTTCCGAATGTCAGGAAGAATTTCTTAGCGATATCGCAATTGAAGATGCAATAATTCTAGTTGACTTTTTGTGAATTGCTTCAAATATCCAAGCAAAACCGGTGAGATTCGAAAACATGAAGTCCTGTGGACTTCTCAAGAGTAGTGGTCTGGCTATTAGAGTAAGTAATTCTTTCTGTCTCAAGCTTTCATGCGATTGACTTTTATATAGAGGACTAATATCACAACCCTTCTAAGACCGATAAGCGGACGAACTCTTGCAACTGTGAATACGAACAATTCGACATACAAGCCTGATATCGAATCCCGCACTCCCCCCTACCCGAAACTCCTCAAACGACTCCATGAGGTTCGAAGAGTATTAGGTCCTTCAAGAAGCTTGACCCTTGCGGAAAAGATTTTATATTCCCATCTCGACAACCCAGAAGAATCACTCTTGTCAAACACCGACAATGGACTCAACATCAGAGGAAATGCAAATCTTAAGCTCAAGCCAGACAGGGTTGCTATGCAGGATGCGTCGGCACAAATGGCATTATTGCAATTCATGACGTGCAAACTGCCTTCTACTGCTGTGCCAGCCAGTATTCATTGCGACCATATGATTGTTGGACAGAGAGGAGCAGATGTCGATCTTCCAGAGTCGATCAAGGGCAATAAAGAAGTTTTCGATTTTCTGGAATCTGCGGCGAAGAAATATGGTATCGAGTTTTGGCCTCCTGGAGCAGGAATCATTCATCAAACTGTGTTGGAAAATTATTCAGCCCCTGGCTTGATGATGCTTGGCACAGACAGTCACACCCCAAACGCTGGTGGATTAGGAGCCATTGCTATTGGTGTTGGTGGAGCTGATGCTGTGGACGCAATGGTCGATGCGCCATGGGAGTTAAAAGCTCCAAAAATTCTGGGAGTGAGACTTGAAGGGGAACTGAGTGGTTGGGCGTCTCCTAAGGATGTTATCCTATACTTGGCAGGCAAATTGACTGTCCGCGGTGGAACTGGATATATTATAGAATATCATGGACCGGGAGTTGACTCGTTGAGCTGTACTGGAATGGCAACGATATGCAATATGGTATTTATTCTTCTTTTGATACAAACATTTGATTATCATCTCTATAAACTGTTGTTAACTATCTCAAAAGGGTGCTGAGGTCGGTGCTACAACTTCGCTCTTCCCATTCTCAAAACGCCACGTCCCATATCTCGAATCAACACATCGATCCTCTATCGCTTTACAAGCTCAAGCCATCGCAGAAAGCCCTTCCCTCCGAAATCTACTCAGAGCCGATGAAGGTGCTCACTACGATGAACTTATCACCATCAACCTATCTACACTAGAACCTCACATTAACGGACCAGCCACACCTGATCTGTCTACCCCATTGTCACAATTTGCGAAGGCTGTTAAAGCAAATAATTGGCCAAAGACAGTATCCTCGAGCTTGATTGGTAGCTGCACGAATAGTTCATATCAAGATATGGCACGCGCACAGAATTTGGTCAAGCAAGCTTCGGCCGCAGGCCTCAAGCCAGTCACCGACTTTTTTATCACCCCCGGTAGTGAACAGATTAGGGCCACTTTAGAGCGCGATCAGATTTCGTCGACGTTCACTGAAGCTGGAGGAATTGTACTTGCTAATGCTTGTGGGTAAGTACTATCGGTTTCCTTTTATCATATCCCACGATCAGAATCCGGATTCATGATTCGTTTCCTACATCCTAGATACTTCTCAGTACTGCCTGGATCCTGGGTTTCATCCCAGATATGTTCTTTGGTAGGCAACTCCTGATACCCCAATTTTCAATTATTTTTGGAAGTCCAACTCTGTTTCGAAATCCCAGGTCTGTCTGGGTTGTTCAATCTTATGTGGATTATGTTTGATCACGTGATGTGCTCTACTTCCCAACCAGACCCAAACTATTCTGTTGCTCTCACAATAATTTGATAATAACAATTGCTAACATACCAAAGCCCCTGTATTGGCATGTGGAGCAGGACAGATGGAGTTGCCAAGGGTGAGCCAAACGCGATTTTCACATCATACAATCGAAATTTCCGAGGCCGTAACGATGGTAACCCAGATACTATGAATTTCCTTGCTTCTCCAGAGATCGTCACAGCTATGTCATATTCGGGAAGCACATCTTTCAATCCACTTACAGACTCTATCATGACCCCGACTGGCAAAGAGTTTCGTTTCGAGCCACCTACCGGTGCTGAACTTCCCCAGGGAGGTTTCGAAGAGGGAAACAAGGAATTTTTGCCATTATCAGGGCCCCCTTCTCCTGAAACACAGGTCGTCGTATCTCCAACTTCCGATCGTCTAGCCCTTCTGGAACCATTCGCGCCATTCCCAGAAAATGATTTAGGTGGACTTCGCGTTCTCTACAAGGTCACCGGAAAGTGTACTACTGATACTATTTCTGCTGCTGGACCTTGGCTCAAATACAAAGGCCATCTTCCCAACATCTCTGCCAACACACTCATCACGGCGATCAACGCCACAACAGGTGAGGTAAATGTTGCCTATGACGTTGATGGGAGCACATCTGGTATCCCAGAACTTGCACAAAAATGGAAGGATCAGGGAAAAGAATGGCTCGTAGTTGGAGAAAGCAACTATGGAGAAGGTTCAGCACGTGAACACGCAGCACTCCAGCCTCGCTACTTGGGAGGACGAGTTATTCTCTGCAAGTCATTCGCACGCATCCACGAAACAAACTTAAAAAAGCAAGGTGTAGTACCCCTTACCTTCGCTAACGGAGAGGATTATGCAAAGATCGACGCACTTGATGAGGTCAGCACGATTGGATTGTATGAAATGTTGAAAAATGGTGGGAAGGGTGAGGTGAGCCTACGGGTTAAGAAACATGGGTCTGGGGAGGAAGTTATTCTCAAGACGAAGCATACATTTAGCCCTACTCAAGCCGGATTCGTATTGGCAGGCAGCGCCTTGAATCTTTTGGCAAACGCAAAGAGGTGATGGGTTTGTGTATGCAAAAAGGCAATAGATGAAAATAAAAGTTGAATACCCCAAAGATGTATATTGAGTCGATTACTATGGTTATTTACAAAATAGTAGTTATAGTATAAATCTTAGTTATTATATGAACTAAACCAATTAAGTACAAAACCGAGCGAAATAATATATATATAATATTCTATAATCTTACTTGATATTTATACTCGATACTAAAGTAGAGAGAGATATTTATAGTATTCTATAAAAATACCCTTACTCGAGTAGAGAAAAGATATATACATTCAGAATATTAGTAAAGAACGCCTTGCCTCCATTAGGTAATACAACGTTACCCCACAGGTTAACAATACAACCATAAACCTTGGACGATAATCTCCTGCCACCCCTTCGAAAAATACCCAATCACAATCACACAACCCTATTTGGGCTGGGGCTGGAACTGGGGTCAAAAATAAATGATACTGAGTTCTCGTCTCTCGCCTTTCTCTACTGCCAAGTTGTCTTATCACCTCTTTCCCAATGCCAAGGTCAGACCAAATAGCAATGCAATCATTATCTCTCTTTACCTTTGGGGAATCCTTGGTGTCATCTTGGCTCCATTTTTAAATGCACAGTACCGGGACTGTATGGAAAGAGGTTCTATCGTCTAAAGCTCATGAGTAACGAGTAACGAGTTACACGATAACAGATCTGGGCGCCCAGGCCCTTATTGCGTGCTAAGGTATTGATATGCTGATATCAGTGAAAAGGCCCGGTTTTACCCCATATGCTATCATTGGTATCCCATCCTTGTCGGTGGACTTCTGTGGTGAATCGCGATCAGGCATGCAGTTGCCCGAGTCTATGGTATGGCTGCGGCCCTGCCACTGCGCCGCTGCATATGGATTATTGGTGTGGTGAATGAGAATAAATAGGACCCCGTGAGGATGGGGTCTATCTTGAAAGGCTTGGCAAGTGCTGCAATCTTGATAGCCAGTGGTAAAGTGGTAGTGGTATAATTTGTCAATCGATCGATTTGATGTTGATATCTACTAATACTAGGATACAGTTACCGGAGCCATTGCGAACTAAAAACTACTAGTTATCTGTCATACGGCAAGTTTAGACGTTACTTAAAGTATCGGGCAGTTCCCAGTAGGCTGGACTGGCTAGTACCCTATTCTTACCTTACCTTCCTATTTACCTTCCTCCTCCTCTTTCTCTTCCCTCTTCCCTCTTTCCTTCCTTTCCAACATCTGACATTCGTCTTCTGTGCAAAAGGTTTTTGAGACCATTGGGTTTCCTGATAATGGCTACCAATAATCCACGGGATTACTCGCCTTCGAGCGAGGAGAAAGCATACGAACCAAATCCTGCCTTTGAGCAAGAGCGAACAAATTCGCAAAATGTGGGTGAAGATGATGATCCAAATCACCATCTTCATCGTGGTTTAAAATCTCGACAAATCACGATGATAGCAATCGGTGGTGCCATTGGAACTGGATTAATCATTGGAACGTATGTATTTTGTATCCTTACAGAAATTTGTCATTTTTCCCTTGCATGACAAGCTTTCCAAAAGGCACAGAGTAGTTTCGCTGACACGATTTTACAGGGGAAAAGCGCTTGCACAGGCAGGTCCAGCGCCACTTCTGATAGGCTATTCGATTGTTGGAATACTGTGTTTTTTGGTCATGGCGGCTCTTGGTGAGGTATGTTGTTCATGAATAGTCTTTTTAAATGAGTAACTGCTGACGATATGTAAGATGGCTGCTTGGTTGCCTTTAGCGAGTGGATTTACGGGTTATGCTACCAGATTTGTTGATCCGGCTTTAGGATTCTGTTTAGGATGGTATTTCCCACGTCTCTTTAATCAAGCGAGTCATTACTGATGAACTATTAGGAATTATTGGTTCAAATACATCATCGTCACCCCTAATAATCTCACAGCTGCATCTTTGGTCATACAGTACTGGCTACCGAGAGACAAAGTTAATCCTGGTGTTTGGATTGCCATATTCTTAGTTGCCATTGTAGCCATCAATTATTTTGGTGTAAAATTCTTTGGAGAATTCGAATTTTGGTTGTCAAGTATCAAAGTGGTTGTAATTATGGGCCTCATTATCCTTAGTCTCGTCCTTGTATGCGGAGGAGGACCTGATCATCAAGCTACTGGATTCAAGTACTGGAGTAATCCTGGAGCATTTCATGAGTACATTTTAAGTAAGCATCCTATGTATCTAGATAACTAGATTGATTACTCTTACTAATAACATATAGCTGGAAATGCTGGCCGATTTCTTGCCGTCTGGTCTACGTTCACCACCGCCGTCTTTGCATTCCTAGGCACGGAACTCGTCGGCGTGACAGTAGGAGAAGCTGCCAACCCGCGCAGAGTAATCCCCAAAGCCATCAAAATGACTTTCTACCGGATTGTCATCTTCTACGTCGTTCTCGTTTTCTTTCTCGGCATGCTCGTTCCCTACAACTCTCAACTCCTGATAGACAGCAACAAAAAGAGCAACAATGCCTCTGCCTCACCCTTCGTCGTCGCCATCAAAATAAGCGGCATCCAAGCCCTCCCCGCCATCTTCAACGCCTGTATTTTGATCTTCGTCTTCTCAGCCGCAAATTCGGATCTCTACATCGCCTCCCGCACACTCTACGGTCTCGCCTCGGAGGGAAAAGCTTTCAGAATCTTCACCCGTACTGATAAACGCGGCGTTCCCATTTATGCACTGGGACTGAGTACTGCATTCTGTCTCCTGGCCTTCTTGGGTGTCAACACCGCTTCCTACGTCGTGTTCAACTATTTCGTCAATCTCGTCACCATGTTTGGTCTGCTGACCTGGATCTCCATCCTCATCTCACACATCTACTTTGTGCGCGCGCGTCGCGCCCAAGGAATCAACAACGAACAACTAGCATATGTCGCTCCCCTCGGCATCTGGGGTTCCTACGGCGCACTCTTCTTCTGCATCCTGATAGCCATTTTCAAAGGCTTCGCACTCTTCTGCTTCAAGAAAACCGCAGCCAAGGGCACCAAGCCCGTCTTCGATTATTCTACCTTCATCACCACGTATCTGGGTATCCCGTTGTACATCATCATGTTTTTCGGATATAAAATCGTCATGAGGACCAAGGTGTTGAAACCTGAAGAAGCGGATCTCTTTAGTGGGAAGGATAAGATTGATGCGCAGGAACGGGAATTTTTGGCGCAGGAAGCGGCGAGAAAGGGTAGTAATGAGGAGACGAGGAAGGAGAGGATTTATAGGTTGACGCTTGGATGGGCGTTTTGATCGGGTTGGGTTAGGGGAAGAGGGGTGGGTTTGTTTGTTTGTTTGTTTGTTTGTTATGGGAGTTTTTATTTTAAAAAGGGGATATTAATTATGGCCTGGGTGGATATTTATGATACATGATATATGATATATGATATACTCGAGTAGAATACATGATATATGAATGATTCAATACCATATGACATGATATGACATGATGGCAATATAGTGAAAAAGACATACTCGCATAAGCCAGTGCTGCTGGATTTATATTCCTAATCTAAAGAGTTTACGGTACTCGAGTATAGTGAGTGTATATCTTGTATTGCCTTATCTTGTCTTATGGTGTGGTGTAGTGTGGAATAGGGAAGTTTGATAGACGGAAGTGTATGTATGAGATAATATAGAAACATGAAAGAGGAAGGGAAGAGAGAGAGAGAGAGTGTGTGTGTGTGTGTGGTGGGGTTTATTTAGGTAGTATTTATTATATAGCCTGACTACTGAGTACATACTCGAGTACAGTAATGAATGGTATGACTCGACATGACTCGACTGGACTGAAGAGTGTGGGGATGGAATATGGAATATATGTAGATTCGGAAGTTGAAGTGGAAGTGGAAGTGGAAGTGGGAGTGGAAATGGAAATGGAAATGGAAATGGAAATGGAAATGGAAATGGAAATGGAAATGGAAATGGAAATGGAAATGGAAATAGAAATAGAAAATGGAAAACGGAAGGATGTGCTAGTTAATGAAGTGAAAGGAAAGGAAAGGAGAGGAATGATTCGGGCAGTGAGTGGAGAATATATTGACTTTGAGTAAATACTGTTACTGTAGTTGACTTGTTGAAGTTTTGGAAATACTCTTGTACCGGTAGTTCTTACTGATAGATAGATAGATAGATAGAGTGTTTGAAATCTTGATGTTTTGTTGAGAATTGCATTGCATTGGTTTGGTGTGGTGATTGCCATGTCTAATGCAGTCGGTAATGCATGGATGCATAATCTGAATATTATTCCTGTTTAGCTTAATTTTGGTTATAATCCTAATCCTAATCCTAATTCTCAAAGTTTCCTGAATCGCTTCACCATACTCCATCCAAACTTAAAACATGTCGCTCATAGTCATAGTCATAGCCATAGCCCGTTCCTCAGACAGCAATCATCAATCACCGTAAAACTCACAAAGACAGCTTTGCCATATCAAGAAAGATCTCCCTCTCTTCCTCCTGATCCCTCCTCATCACCCCCGTCTTCTCAAAGTCCGCCTCATCACTCCACGCTCCCCGAATCACCTGTTTCTCAATATGTACCCGGTGCAACATATGTTTCTCCATATCAAAGATATCAAAGGCATACCCGCCATCCTCCTCCACCATCAACGTCAAATGTTCCTCGGGCACATCTCGACAAGTTTCCTCGGCGATCCTCTCGACGAATCCGTTGGCCTCTTCAAGTGTCGTGTAAATACCTGTGACAGTAGTTGTTGCGAGGGATATTGCTGCGACTGGTATCGCGGCGTGTAGCACGAGGTAGGCTTGATTTTGTTTTCGAGCTGCCATTGCACTGTTTTGAAGGGTGTTGGATACGGCTCGGTAGAGTTCGGGGAGCGGAGAGGGGGTAGCGATTGATCCTGGCGGGGATCGAAGTACGCAGGTTGCTGTTGATGACGAGCTTGGACTTTCACTTTCACTTTCACTTTCAGGAATCGTGTAGGTGATGTCGAATGGCTGTGAGGAGTTCGTTGGAGTTGTTGGTAAAGGAGTTGACCCTTGAGCTTGCAACAAATCCAACGAAGCGAGCAATTCGTCGTTCTCAGTCGTGAGTTCAGAGATTTCTTTCTGGAGTGTGACTCTTTCATCTTCGGGTGACTCTGTGTCTTCATCCGAGTCACTGATTGCAAGTACACGGCGTGTTTTAAGCCATGCATCTTTGGCGAAATTATTCTTACTCCAGAGATCCAGAGGTTGGCCAATCTGATGCCAGTCTAATCTCGCTGGACAATGGAGACCTGGGTAAGAGTATTGTTGAGTTGAAGAATAGTTCTCGGATAATGGTACTCGGGATTCCTTAGATAATGCTATATCATCCAAAGAGCATGAGCTTTTGAGTTCGTTCTGTGCCCCATACAGTCCATCGTATAATCCGTCCATACCAATGTCACAATTAGGGGCTTGAAGGGTCTTATTATAGAAATGTGGTGAATGTGATGAGTTTTCCATGATAATACTTTCGATAACCAAAAAAGTATTAGAAAGGAGTATGTTGATAATTGTGTATGAGTTGTGTTTTGGTGATGAGAGCAGTAGATCTGGGATACAATTATATAGCATGAGGCGCCTTCCTCTTTTGATAGAGTTTTATCCACAGCCCATCACCTTCCAAGTGGAGTTGTGGCTCGAATCCAAAAATATGATGGAAGGTCCAGAATCCACTGCCTGTGATATTGTCTATCCCTCTATCCATCGATTTGAAGGACATCCGATTTGTCTCTCAACAGCTCAAATTCGGTATGGATATACTCTTCTTTTCCTCCTTCACATCTCTTTCACCCAAGTTCTCATAATCTCTACACTTCCCTCTTTGTAATCTGGATTAACCTCCCATTTCCCTTCTTCTTTTGATCAGTCTAGCTCGATCCGCTTTTCCGAGCCTGGCCCATATACTTCATTCTTTTCCACAGTAGGAGCCGCAATACCCTGCTCTCCCATATCATGACAATACCAATCCAAGCATCTCTCCATCCCCAGGTCATATCCCATAAGTATTTGCATGAGTATACTCCACATATGCCAACACCAACTTTTTCAGGCAACTGTTAGCACCTTCAACGTCTGCAAAGATGCCAAATACATGCGTAACATGATCTCCAGATTGCGTTGAGATTTCGTGCTTGACAATGTTCACATAATGTTTACACAATGGATTGGTAAAGAAGTTTCATGTATAACGATATACACATTTTGCTTGGGTGGAGGATCTGATTTTTTGGTACGTTTCGACTCGGGTTCAGGCCCGGGCGTGTTTGTAGAGCTTGAAGCTCTTTTCGAAGGACGAGTATCACTAGATATGACGTTACTTTGATCGTGTGTTGGAGAGTTGATATTGGAGTTGGTGTTGTTGTACTTTCAATCAAGAGATAGAAATGTAGCGTTTGCAGTGCAGCATTTTGATGTTAACTGGGACGTGTCGATGCACGGGCCTAATCATCAATCACTATGCTGTCTGTATAAAAAGCTCACCGGAGATTATGCATGTCTTTACCAGGACTCTCACGCTACTGTATCACTGTCGCTAATTCTTCCTTGCCTTCAACGTCGAGGAAATGCTACTGAGAAGTACCGTGAGAAGGCTCATAACGACAAACCCATTACGTTCTATTCTCCGCTCCATCAACTCGGCTTTCTCAACCAATAACAAGCTCGCCATACACTCAAGTGTTGCTGTCACACCCCGTCCCCCAGGGCTACTCCTATATAGAATCCCCTCTACAACACTTCTCACTAAGTTTTGGCGTCTTTCGACTCAGATGGTAACCGTGTATAGCCCTCTCGCATCTAGGAGACCTCCTCTATTATACAGGATATGATGAGTCCTCGAGTCTGTGAGACTCTTTTGACGGTGAAACTTCGCCAAAGAATTGTAGAGGTAACTGTATTAGTCGAGGCGCGAAAGCATATACTACTATCCACGAAGCCTCAACCCCTTTAGAGCAGATTCTGGAGCAAATTTGTGAATATTAATGTAGCTTTGCGGCAAACTCATCTTTTACCCTCATAAATCATAAACGTGCTATTCGCAAGTTGAGACAGAGATGTTTATATATCGCCTAATATGGTTAGCGCATCTATGCGGGGTTCCAAAAGCGTGTACAGTATGAAGCTTTGAGCACACCTCAATGAAAAGTTGCGAAGATAATAAATCAAACAATTGACTCACAGATTTGACTCACAAATTAACAGATTTGAAGTAAGATTCGTAGGTGAACATTGAACTTACTATAAAGTTTCTCATCCATTCGTATTTCTCTTCATCTCTCCTAATCACTGATCTGAGTGATATCTCAACAATTTCTATTCAATTGACCTATCTCTTTACTCACCAGCAGTATGACTCTCAATGCATTCCGCCCTGGATCTCGAGCTCTACAGAGCTTCAGTAGAACTCAATTGCGTTCCTACAGCCATGCCTCAACACCTCTCACCTCACCTTTCGCACCTCGCCATCTTCTCTCCATCGCAGACCTCACTCCCTCCGAGCTTACTACTCTCGTTCGCTCCGCACACTCGCACAAGCTTGCACTCAAATCTGGTGCTGTTCCTACCTCCCTCCTCAATTCATTGACTGGAAAAGTAATTGCCATGCCATTCTCCAAACGTAGCACTCGTACGCGTATCTCTACCGAATCGGCGGTGACCACAATGGGCGGACATCCTATGTTTCTTGGGTCCGGGGACATTCAACTCGGTGTCAATGAATCATTATACGATACTTCAGTTGTAATTTCAAGCATGACTGCAGGTATTGTAGCTAGAGTGGGACCTCATTCCGATGTTGCTGGTCTCGCAAAGTGGTCGAGTGTACCAGTCATTAATGCTTTATCCGACGAATACCATCCCCTACAAACCATTGCCGATTACCTTACGATTCACGAAGCATTCCCCTCGCAAACTTCCAGAAGCTCATCTCAAATCACGCCAAGCTTGGGTTTGGAGGGCATGAAGATCGCCTGGATTGGAGACTCAAATAATGTTCTTTTCGATCTCGCAATTGGAGCAATGAAATTAGGAGTCAACATTTCGGTTTCTTCGCCAGAGGGTTATAAAATCCCAGAATATATGCGCAAGATCATACAATCTGCTGCAGCTACAACAGATACACCGGGAACACTTACAGAGGTTTCTGTGCCCGAAGAGGCTATAAAGGATGCGGATGTATTGGTGACTGATACATGGATATCGATGGGTCAGGAAGAAGAATCAGCCAAGAGACTCAAGGCCTTTGCAGGATACCAAATCACAGAGGAAATGGCAAAGAGAGGTGGTGCTAAGAAAGGATGGAAATTCATGCATTGTCTACCTAGACATCAAGATGAAGTCGACGATGGAGTGTTTTACGGTCCGAGAAGTTTGGTCTTCCCAGAGGCTGAGAACAGAGTTTACTCTGCTATTTGTAAGTTCCCAAATTGCCTTGCACACTGGAAATCTTTGTACTAACCAGATAATAGCTGCTTTGGAAGCATTCGTAGTTAACAAGGGCAAAATTCTTGAGAAGGCATTTTAGTTAGCATATATACCAAGGCGCTATCCGGAGTATAAAGCAATGGTAATCTTAGGAATCACGAAGTCACATTTATACACCACGGTTCATATTTGAAAGTGACATTGTCCCTTTTGGACATTCTCATAACTACCTATGCTATCCACACAAAAAGCTCCCAAACTCCATCGCCCGAAATCAAATGGGTATCTAAATCGACCAAAATGAAACGCAAGCTCCACCATTCCAGAATGGACTTGAACATGACCTTCATACAAAAGCTTTAAAGCAACAGATAGATATCCCTCAAAAACAAAAACATAGACCAACACCGCCTAGTTCGCAGGCGAACTCGCTCGACCCATCCAGATAACCGACTCAGCTTTGACATGGCGTGTTATCGTTATCGTGGTGATTCTGCCATTTGATGTTTCCTGCAACTCCTCCGCGCGAAGAACTCTGAGTTATGACAATAAAAGTTGTCCAAAATCGATAGGATATAGGGCCGCAGAATGTAGTGGAAAAAGTGTTTAGTCGTGAACCGAACATTGAGGGATATTCTAATTCCGGAGTTTCTTGGGTGCTGCTAGTGGTCTTAAAATCATAAAGAGTAATTTGGTGATTGAGTGATTAGAATCCAAGAGAAGAGAGAGAGCAGCGTGCTGAATTCGGACGCCCGTTGAGTTTCTCGATGCTGTCTTTAAGATGTCCATTGAGGAAGCAGCTAAGGTATTTTAGAGAGAGCTTGAACTGTTGTCTTCGATTTCGACGGCGAACTCGAGTGTTGTAAAATCTGCAGAAAGATTCTTATTGGGGGCGTCCCCCCAAGAGAACCCTTCGTACAAAATGTATATGAAGTGTTTGGGACTGCATCATACGCTGGTCCAGTAAGTATCTTGTTTGGGTGGCCAATCCAGATTGGTCGATAAAAGGGGATGTCATCAATGATTTGGAATTCTTGGGTGGCTATTTCGAAGCCTTTCAGCATTGAAATTGGTGATTCGTTGAGGGTATCTTGTTTTCAAAGCAACCAGAAGAGTGACTGTTTCGACTGAGTAGTAGTAACCCTGACCAAACATAATCATCTAGCATGACGTGTCAGTATTGTCACAAATCGCAGGAAGGGATAGGAGACATACCCATGATCAGACGATTGGTATCTCATTTTGCAACTTGATTGATAGAGATCATTTTTGAAATCTTCGAGAACCAGGATAGATAAAGGTGATTAGGAGGTTGTGGTTGACTTCGACAATTGTGTGTTAACGTAGCAGATTTTGTCTTTCGTAGCAGCAAGGCAAATGGGTCGCTGACGGTATTTTGAGTTCGCGACAACCGAGTAGGGATGGTTCTCGATTCTAAGAAACTTCTGTCTGGTCTGGTTATTGTAACTAGTACAGTCTGGGAGGAAACATTGGGAGCTGGTTTGTTCTGCTCCTCATTATTGAAAGCCTGTTATGTTTTGGACTGGTATCGTCGAAGCTATTGGTAGAAAGATTTGGCATGAGTGGAAGATTTGGTTTGAATGAAATATCCAGTATGGGTGTGTGATGATGAGGGACGATGCACGAATGGCGGCGGATCTGTTCAGCCGACCGAGCCACAATGAAGAAGTGGAAGGGTGGTCGATTGAGGTATTTTGATGTTGTGTCTTCTTCATTTTCTGATTTGAGTTAACAAGTTGGTATCCTCATGCTGTGTGTATAATTGGAGGCTGGTATGACTCCATATTTATGATATCTGCCGAGACTTGAAGCGTTGGACGCATAATTCAGAATGCTGCGATAGATTTGAAGATGAGTGGAGTTTCGAGGAAATTTCGATGCCAATCAGTCAGTATACAAGAAGAGATTGTGTTGGCATCTTCGTATTCGAAGTTGGTATGGTATGAATCGAGTGGTGTTGGGAATAAAATCAAACGTCAAAGAGTTGGTGAGATGGCAGAGAGGACTTTGAAAAATTGATACTCCTAGCAGGCGACTCAGAGAAAGAGAGCACTCATTGATGCGCCTCCCGTTGCAATTCCCGCAACAACCTGCCGACTTCTGCTCTTAGAAACCCCATTCGTCTCTCCGCATGCCCACGTGTAGGACTCACTGCCCGACGAAGAGCATCCACTTCCCCAGGATGGTAACGGTTGATATAAGCTTCTACCTCGGCCATGGAGTCAGCAGGCCGTCTCACTATAGCCTCGATAGCACGATCGTCGGGATTTCCGTCGTCATCGTCGTCGGATATATCTTCCTCGGATGTGATCTCCCAGTCCTCTCGGTCTTCAATTTCATGAGGCGCTGGGGGTTCCAACCGTAATCTGAAGCCACCGGCCTCTTGTATAAATCGTCGGTATTCTTGTTCTTCTACTTCATCTAGCTGCGGTTCTTCCATCCCTAAAATGGATGCGACATTGGCATACCCACCGATGGTGTGTGTGGTTTCGTTTTCGCCGATTCGAATCGCCTCCAACAGTTCCTCGCCGGTGAATTCCCACGACGCGCGGCAATTTCCACATGTGACATCGCGTTCGGCTTGCCAATTTGTTGCCGCCCAGTGAAGCATGCAATGTCGATGAAAATTGGTTCCACATTGGTTTTTACACCACGTTAGGATATTGTCATCGGCGTTTAGGTCATCCCGACAGATGTAACAAGTTTCTTGGATATCGACGGGCCTGCGTTCGCAGTACTCTTGAACGATCCCGACATTGAGCATTTGATCTAACTCAGTGGAAAGGAAAGCGGCTTGGTGACGAAGTGGTGCTTCCAGCCGCAAGACTTTCACGAGAATCTACAAGCGAAACAATTAGTCATCACTAATCATGAATTTGGGAACAAAAAACATGAAACTTACGAAAACGATGTGTGCGCAGAATGTGGGATCCCGCTCAATCTGACAATTACATCGAGGCACCTTTGCCATGGTCACCGTGTACAAACTTCCCTGGGTTCCAACGATCAAGTAGACACCTTCCAGATCTTCGCTCGCGTGGTCGCGAGTGTGTTGAAGATAGTACATTCTCTCGGTCTCAACACGATGCAGCAATCTGTGAAACTCGGCGGTAGGCTCCGGATGAAAGGGTCGAAGCCTTTGCTCGCCCATTGGAGCAGGGGATTCACGACGGCTATATGAAGGGCTGAAGTCGGAGCTGGAGGATGACGAACCATCGAAGACCTTTACTGGCGAATACTGGCGCCTTATTAAGGCTGCTTCATCGTCCGAGTCGGGTATCTGTGGCGACGTCGGCCGATTAGAATCCGGCGTGCTAACTCTAGGACTTGGTGATCTGGATGGTGATCTGGATGGTGATCTGGATGATGACCTGGAAAATGGTGAGGTCACAGAGTATTGGTAGTCGTAGAACTCGCTCTCATCCACCTCTGATGTCTCTCTGGTGGGACGACCAGTGACTTGCAAGAGTGGACCCGATTCGTGGAGCTCTTCCGTTTCGTCAAAGGCATTTTCCTGGCCGTCATTCAAATCCTCCAACTGTTCCTCTGCTTCGGTGTCGGTGAGGAGAGTGATATCGATGAATGTTTCTCTGATGCGACGACCGGTGTCTTGCACAACTGGACTCGATTCGTAGAGCTCTTCCGCTTCGTCAGAGGCATTTTCCTGGCCGACAGTCAAATCCTCCGGCTTTTCCTCTGCTTCAGTGTCGGTGAGGAGAGTGAGATCGACGAATACTGAACCTGCATTGGGCTCATCGTTTCGAGCAGAGTGGAGTGGCTGATTGTATGCTTCATCTGGAGAAGGCTCACTTGGAGCTGGCGATTGTTCTGCCTCTGAGTCCACGTTTGATGTGGCGAGAATCTCACTCTCAACCTCACGTGGAATCCGAGAATTCAATCTCATTCCCATTCTCATGGAATGAATGGGGAACCTGTATCTAGCACCACGAGAGCGAAATGCAGCAGCAGCTCTAATATATGAGCGTGATGTGGAATTGCGAGCAGGAGATAAAGCATCGCGTTTACGTCTGATCTTGGATGGACGCTCATCTTCGCTTGCCTCGTAACCGGAATCATGGTCTTCATATGAACGCTTTCGCGAAGTAGGCTCGGTTATTGAGGGGGTGGCAGCTGGTTTGTCTGCATGGCTGGCTTCAGCAAGCGAGATAGCTGGAGCCGTTGGAGTTGGAGCACTCATTCTGGCAAAAGTGTTTGAAATACGCTCTTGCTCTTGACGGTGCATAGTTTGGCTACGACCAAGTTGCCGTCTTCGGCTACCACGAAGAACCGCCATTGGACGTCGAACAGCTGAAGAGGCTACGACGCCCTCTGGCTTATCATTCTGAACAGAGGAGGTAGATTCGCCAATTCTAACTCGTTGAGCTTGTCGCTCTTCGTCGAGATGAGCATCCGAATCGGTATTGTGCGAGCGCTTTCTACTCTCTGGGAGAGCAGCCAATTGGAAATCCATGTCCGCTGAAGTAGGCGACGAAGAGGAACCACTGACCATTGTCGTCTCGAGCGCTTGGTCAGATGGCGAAGAGGAGGAATTGTTGTTAGGTGCCATGTCGAGAGAGATATTGGCGACTGGGCAAAAGGAAGTGATTTATTGCGCTGTTTTGACAGCTGATTGTGATATGTTGTTGCTCAATTTACCTAGATGAACGTTTTTGAGACGAAGTTCTCGAGACAATGATGGTATGGTATGGGAAAGTATCAAGCAAATGGATACGAAATGTACAATCGGTTTGCACAGGAATCTTGAATGATCAAAAATTGTTTGTGAATGATTTTGGATGCCGTGAAGATACTTGCAGATGTCGTGTACATAAGTAGGAGAGAATAAACTTCGTGGGTCAGTTTGTGCGAGATCTTACGAGCAAAAAATTTCGATCGATGGTATAGCCGGCGCTAGTTTTCAATTCACTAGGTGGTTGGTTGGCTACGGACCGTACGGCTAGGTACCAGGCTACCAGCTTAGTATCTTGGATGGATTAAACTTGAAAATTAGTACCAATAGTGAATATGATTCAGAGAGCTAGCCGTATCACACAGAGATGGATATCCCAAGTACCCTTTACAATGATTATTACTGGGGATAGGTTTCTCTCCGAGTCCCGGTTATATGTACTAGTACTGGGAAATGGCCCAAGAGTCAAGACTAGATAGACTAGACTAGACTTGAAAATTTCACCGTTATCTGTCTAAATTAAGTTATGGTTCGAAATAGAGTTTTGGACCATGGTAATGGCGTCACTTATGACTATTTGTTGATACCTAAGGTAGATAGGGATAGCTTGGTTTAAATTCGATCCTGAGGTAGCGTGCTTAGATGGGATATAAGTTAAAATCGAATTTCTTTTATTTGAAGTGGTCTGAAGATGGAATACTGAGGTGAAGTGAGGGTACTGATACTTTGTGCCGCGATTTTGTTGGAGATGCTTCTGAGTAACTACAAATTTGTATAAATTTGTATAAATTTGTAGTTATTCGCGAATCGCGTATAAACATTATATATATATACAATATCTAACCACTGCACGTATCGTCTGCATCTATTCTCCATTTTCAATCTGAGGTTTCAAAACTTCCCAGATCATCAAGTGAATCAGTGGAATACGAGATGAGTAAGTAAGATAAGTTTAAGAAAAAAATGACGCCAAATACAATTATCGATGATAAAAATCTCCAGACTCAGAAATGATCAATGGCATTACCCAGCAAAATACAGTCCACCAGAATCCTTAACCATATTTTGCTCTAGGTGTGCAATTTTTTGCTAATTGAGGATTGGCGAACGTCGTCACCGGACTCGCATTTTGGGTGGAGGTATTTATTTCAGACTTTCTGTGCGTCATTACTACAGCTTTGTCTTGTCGTATGGTTAATTAGGGATTCCCTAGAATTTAGAAGTTGAACTTCTAGGATTGGGTATAATGTAGTTGTATAAAGCGTAATTTGATAATTTAGCTTGTTTTATATTGCGAAATACGAAATAATGTAGCTTTTGTGATTTGCTTTTGGGGGGTAATGCTTTTAAAGATGATTTGGGAGTGTTTTTGAAGGTCGTTTTGGGAATGATGAATATATAAACAGTTATGATCAAAGTCCTAGTATATTGATTAATTGATACAATGATCAAGATTCTAAACAAGAATAAAGTACTCGAGTATATAATAATGTAGTCAATTGTGATTATTGCTTTACGGAAAGCTCCTAACCATACCTAGAAAACAATTGATTAGTATAACGGTACATCGGCATTTTTACATAGAGTATAAAAGTGACCATAAAAAAATAAAGTTATTGACCACCCCCTTCCACCCCCCTTCAATTCTCCTTTCCGAAGCGAACTTCTCATCCTCTCACCTTTTCTTACACAGCACATCCGAAGTTCCCCCGACAAACACACAGCCGCCGTCACCTCTATCAATATCCACCGTCGAAATATCAAACACCCCACTTTCTACTCCTCTCCCGTCCGCTCTCCCCTCCCCTCTTATACCCGTACTATACCATACCACATCAATCATCCCAACCAAATGTCATTTTCGCGTTTAAGATTTGTACCTAGCAAGATACACATCAATATCAAACAATTCCCTTCTAAATCCAGATCCAGTACGCCCATTCTACCTACGTATCCGGTAA